>JASAMX010021425.1:0-11188 GCA_030248175.1 Microlaimidae sp. YZB2_3
AGACCATAATCACCATAAGGCATACTTGGGCAGGGGGGTTGGGGGCGATAAGCCCCCAAATTCTGAGAAGAGGGGTTTAACCCCCCCCCCCTCAGAAGTGGGGGGGGGGAAGTTAACCCCCCAAATTTGGTAAAATTAAGAAAAAAATGTCTTTAAAATGACTTCTAACTGCCTCCAAACTTAAGTTTTGAGGTTAAAATGAAAGTTTTAAGCAATAAAAAGCTTGAAAATGCTATCAAAAGGGCTTTTTTAGCCTAAAAATTAGCGTTTTTTCCCTATTTTCCCTTCAAAATCGAAAAACGATATGGGTAAAATGCACTCCAGAAAAAAAACGATATGGGTATTTTGCGTTTTTCGGATTTTAACCCCCCCCCACTCCGGACCAACTTGCCCATGTATGCCATAAGGTGGTGTAAATTCACCATAAATATAATGCGTTTGCAATATTTTCTTTAAATTTTGACACTTGGAAAATATAACAAACATATTATGGTAAAATTTAGCTTGATTGTAGGGCTTTGCTTAGGCTTAGGAAAAAATTAAAACATTTTAATGCTTATGATTGAAACTTAGTTTTTTAAACACATTTTACTTTGCAAACGCATTTCTGATTGTTAAGGTGAATTTGCACGGCAAACTGTAAATTCTACCGACACCGCCTCAAATTTAGGCAAATTGGATATTGATGTGCAGGTTAGACGGAATTGACCGAAACTCGGCAAATTAAAAAAATTAAACGTTTTTTGAATAAAAATTAGCTTTTGCATATAAATTTCTGGAAAACTAACTAATTTTTAATGTCTTACACCATAAAAAGTGTTAAATTAAGTTTAAAAACAAAAAATATTAAATTAAAATAGAGTATCATGAATTTATTAAATAAAACTGGTAAAGTTCCAGTTTATCATTTTAGTTTAAATTTTGTTTTAAATTGTTTAATTTAAAATTTTTCATTTGAATTTAGGGTTAGGATTCTCGGTGTTGATTTTTAAATCAAAACTTTTGTTATAACATATTAAAACTGTTTTATTAGAAAGTTTAACAGGAAAAAACTTTTAGATTAAAACCAAAGGAACTTTTCTTTTCCTAAATCGAAGCGAAACCTAAAAAGTAATAATAAAAGCCTAAAAATCTCTTTTAAAATGCTGAATATTTCACTTCTCAATGAATATTTTTCAGAATATTATGCATAATCTTAAAACTATTTTTTAAAGAACACCAAAAGCTTAAAAAATTATTGTTGAAAAGTTAAAAAGCTTCTAAAACTTAATATTTGATTAATTTTTAATGAGATATTGCACGAAAAATACGTAATTGACGAAATTCCGATAAAATTTGCATATTACTAAAATTTTCGGTAGATTACGGTAGAATTTGGTCGGTGTCGGTGTCGGTGGAATTTACAGTTTTTCAATTCGCACTACGTTATGGTGAATTTTGCCATGGTGGTTTTACACTACTTTTATGGTGATTTTGCACGTCAACGCTGTGTTGTTGGTCTAATTATCTAATTGTTTGGATATTAGTCTTTAATTGAATTTTTTGATAAATATTAGTGAATTTAAGTAATAAACATTTTTTATTATTTTTGTTACCCCCATTTAATCTTAAAATTCAAATTGATCTTTTTCTGGAAACAATGTGCTACCAACGTTAACTCGAATATATAGTTTTTTCAGCTTGTATTGACAAGCATATATTTTTATTAAAAAACAAATGAGTGACGTTTTAACAACTAAGTTTCGCCCAAGTAAACTTGTGAAAAAAATAATTGGTGAATTACAAAGGTCAATTTTTACAAACCAAAAGCCTAAACATTTTTCTTGTTTCCAATTTTTTTGCAAATGATCTGGTTCGTAATTTTTTTAGTTTTATCAAAAACAAAAAACTTAATTTAGAATTAAATTTTTAGACAACCAAGGCTTTGTTTTAACAAAATATGTGTGTGCAATCTGATTTTTAACCGCTAGTTTGGTGGCTTTATTTACTTTAAATACTCCTTTTCCGAATCCTCGAAGCATTTCGTAATACCGAAACCATATAATGCTATACGATTGTATATTTTTGACTTTTGTTTTTTTGGGCTTTCTAATACAAAGTTTAGGCGTTTAGGAGAAAGTAGTCCACCTCCGTTGGAATTTTTGTCTTTCCTGATAGTTGTATAGTTGGGAATTTTTGGATCTTTGGATTTTGATGAGTTTGGTTTCCTGGATGGCGGCTATATTAATGTTGTGTTTTTCAAAAAAGTTTGTTAGTTCTTTTAGTTTGTTGAAGATTCCGTTGGCGTTAAATTGCAGAATATTTAAGATAGAATTTTTGGAGTTTGTATGATCTGAAGAAAGCGTGCAGTTGTTACATGAAAAATTTTGGTTGTATTGTTTTAGACTTTGTAAGTTGCTACATTTTAGATGCACCCAGTTGTTACAATTAGTGCATTGGACGCTGTTTCTATTAACAGTTTCAGACCTGTGCTCGGCCCCCAGGGTTTTATTGGGGGGGGGGGGGGGCAATTCCAAAATGGGGAGGGGCACGGGGGCAACTTTTTTGAAACGGGGAGGAGGGACAATAAAACGGGGGGCAAGCAGGGGAGAAAGAAAAAAAGAGTAAAAAGAAGGGAAAAGGGACAAAAAAGTGAAAACAAGGTAAAAATAGGTCTAAAATGGCTTAAAATACATTAAAATAAGCTAAAAACCGCAAAAATTTCACGATGATGGCGTCATCATAGGTCTGCTGTCTGCAGTTTTATTACATTACAGTTTGCACAAAAATATTGCATCTTGTTGGGGCCGGGGTTTGGATGAATGTCTCCGGACAGAGTCATCAGTTATTTCGGCAGCCATTTTGGCCGCCGATTATAGAAAAATGATGTGAAATGTCGTATCGGGGTGTCCGGGCCGGGGTGCTCCCAAATTTTAGAGTGAGGGCTTTCCGCAGTTTCAAACTTTTTTGTGGTTATGTAACTATAGGTGGGCACCCTCCTGGATTTTGATGGCATAATGTTTTTGGAGGGGGGACAGAGGGGTTTACCACCCCCCCTAGAGCCAAAATTTTGGACCCCCCCTAGAAAACATCCAGGGGCCCCCTCCCCCCTCAAAGTTCGAGAGCGGTCCGGCCTGACCCCCCTAGCGAGGCTGACCCCCTTCCCCTCCCGACCAATTATATTTTTTTATTTACTGTCAAAAACACAGTTTTTTAGTTGAAAACAGTGTGTAAATACACTTTTTAGGCCTAAATAGGCGGTTTTAGTACATAAAATTCAATATTAGACCTAAAAAAACTTAAATTATTGAGTTAAAAAAATTTTGTTAAAAAATTGGACCCCCCTGACGGTCCCTTCTAAATTTGAAATCTCGCACCCGGGGTCGACCCCCCCCAAAAAAAAGCCAGGGGGGGTCCGGACCCCTCTGGACACCCCCCTAAAAAATTTTGGCCTTCCACCCGGGGGTGGACCCCCCCCCCCCCCGACCAAAAACATGTTTTGTGGGAAGAGGGGGTATACTCGACCCCTAAAAATTGGGGAGAGGGGGTGTCTCAAATTGGGGAGCCTGGAAAAAGGAATTAAGAGACCTTTCAGATCCCTTGGCTACACTCACATTGTAAACCAAAGCACATGAGCAGCATCTCGACTCCATGAGGGTACCTACCTACCTATATGAAAAAAATCCGAGCCAATGCTATAGGCGGTTGGAAAATTTAGGAGGGGGGAGGTACATAAATCAGCCAATATGATTGTTTGTTTTGCTTTCTGTGTAGTACTTATTACTTATAAAAAATATTGTACTAACTATGAAATAACATTAGCATTAGGCAAGATAAATAGCGAGATATATGTATGTATACTATTGAAAGTGACCGCTGAGCGAAGCGAAGCGGGAAAAATTTTTTGGTTTTTGGGGGTCAATTGGGGCACTAAAATCATTTTATGGTTTGGTGCTGTAACGTGCGGTTTGGCCCGTGTGTTTGCGCTGATGAATGAGTGTTCTGCTACCGCACGCTACTTGTTGTGTGGGTGTTTGCGCGATGCAGCCGTAGGCTATTTGACCCCGTATACATTTATTATAAGAAGTTACAAACCCCAGGTGGGATACCCAAGTACCCGGCGAGGTTACTAAAAGGCATATACATAATTTAAAGGCGCAGTTTTTCAGCAGGTAGAGAGAAAACCAGGACGGGCGGGGCAGAAAGATCCAAGCCCTCACTTCCTTGGAAGTGAGTGCTTGGAAGAATTAAAGTATATTTAGGTATGAACTTTATTACAATAAGTAGGACGACCGATTTAGCAGCAATTTTGGCTGATATAAACTCACTCTAAACCCCAACTAAACTAAATGATTTTTACTTGAAAACCCGCGGATTTATATACCCGCGGGATGCGTGGTTGTTTTGACTACAGGCGAAAAGTTTAGCAGACTGAATTTCCCCCCTGTCCGACCGTTTCGGGGGAGGGGCGGCCGCCTTCTCCCTGGGTACGTCCCTGGGTTGAGCCATGATATTTTGCCCCCCCCCCTCATTATATTTTCGCCCCCCGCCTGTAATTTTCATTTTAATAATGAAGTATCATTAGTTTTAAGGTGTATTCTTTGTAACAAATTTTTTTTTGCATCTGTAAATGTAATTTTTATATATTTTTTTAATAAATAATTTACTTTTCGTTACTAATATCCAAGACAAAGTTTTTTTCTTAAAACAATTTTAGATTCCTTTGGAATGAAAATTATTAAAAACGCACTGGTTTGCAGTTTAATTACAAACATAACAAATATTACAGAATATAAGGCGTAAAAATATTACAGAATGAATAAGGCTATGATTTAATTTTTGAGAATTATTACATTTTATTCTGTTTTCTTTTAAAAAACTTTGTTGGATGACTTAGTCACGTCAGTTGAATCCTTAATCAGATTTAATTTGGCTTTGTTTTAGTTTTACCGAAATTTATATCATTTAAAATAAACGACAAATGTGGGATTGGATAATAGTGATGATCTTTCAAGCTCTGGGCTCCGTACAAGAGCTTACTTTTCGGAACTCCGGTGCTTTTAAAACGATAAAAAATACATATAAAAATGTTAATAAAATAACTGAAAAGATATTTCAAAATTAATTAAGCTAAAGCGAAGCCTGTTTTTAAGGCTCCGGACCGAAGCATTCCCAATAGTGATATTCCTCAGAGCTCCGCTTTTAGAAGCTTTCAATTGAAGCAACCCCTGGACTCCGGAGCCCTATTTTTGTATTAATTTCATTTTTAATTAATTAATTAAAGAGTTATACCATAAATTATTTTGGGAAAATTTTTTGTGAACTAAATTTTTTTCAAAACTTAACCTTTGGATGACCTTAAATAACCCTTTAAATAACCTTTAAATAATCTTAAATAACCTTAAATAACCGTTAAATACTCTTTACCTTTTGCTTATAGTCTTTTTATGATACCTCATTAAATATCCTTTATTTTTATTGTTCTCTCAGTATTATTAAATATAACTTTTATACCTTTAAACCTTTAAATAAACCTTTAAACCTTTAAATAATCTTTAAATACCCTTTAAATAACCTTTAAATAACCTTAAGTAACCCTTTAAATAACCTCTAAATAATCTTAAATAACCTTAAATAACCGGTAAATTCTTCTTATTTTTGCTTATAGTTTTTTATTATACCTCATTAAATATTTTTATTGTTATCTCTGTATTATTAAATATAACCTCACATCTAATCCCTATAATCCCCTGATAGGGGTGGGGCCTTTGACTAACATTCTACATCAACAACAGTGCTGATATAGGGTGGTAGGCGGTAATATGAAATATCCATCGCCGGCCCGCTTCAGCTTTAAAAAAAACAAAACAATAAAAATAGTTTTAACATTGCATATAAAGTTATTTGAAATGTTTTTAAGATTAAATAGGCCTAAAATCACTGATTTAAGGAGCTGAGCTCCGGCTAGAACCCTCTCCCCTTTAAATGACCAGAGCTACGGAGCATGATATTGGAGGGTTGGAAGATAACTCAGGAACCCTGACAGGCCCGTAGCCAGGATTTGAATTGAGGGGGGGATTTTTTGGAAGGTGGTGTATAGGGGCCCACAAGGAAGGTCTGGGGGGCGGGAGCCCCCCAGCGGGGTCAAGGAGCAGAGCCCCTTGTCAGGGGGTCCGGGGGGCAGAATGCCCGCCGGGGTGGAAAATTTTTTAATTTTAAGCTTTTAAAAGGCATCAGGAAACATAAATTTAAGTACTGAATCTTTATTTATTTTCAGTTGTTTTTTTAAATAAATACAAAAAAATAAAATAGTTTTAGGTATTTTATTACTATTTTAATAAAAAAGAACAAACGTTTTCTAAAAATAAAAAATCTTTATTTAATTTAAGTTTTTATAGTAAATGCTTCAGTTATTAATATCCAAAATTTGCTCTTCTTTTTGTGCTTGTTGCGAATTCCTTTACAATTTCTTCCACTGGGACCGGAACATCACGGTGAACAGACAGGCAGGCAAGGGCGGTAAACCTTTCCTGGGTCATGCAAGATCGATCTTAAGTAAGTTTTAATTCGGCGCATAGCAGAAAAGGAGCGCTCTCCAGTTGCGGTTGTTATTGGAAGAGTGGCGAATACAATATTTTTAAACTCACTGCACTAATGTTTTGAATTATAAACAATCCCTTTTTTTTTTTATAAATAAGAGCTTTCATGAACCTAAATCACTTTAAATAATGCATTTTAGATAGCTTTAATACATTACAGAGTGATTTGGAAAAAAAATTTTTTTTCTAAATTTTTAAAAAAACCAAAGGGTGGACCCTTACGAAATTTTTTGCCTTCCCAGAATTTGAGGGGGGATTAATCCCCCCAATCCCCCCCCCTGGCTACGGACTTGCCTGAAGCTATCTTTTATTTGTGTGTTATTTTTTAAAAGAGTAATGTTGAATATTCTAATGTAGTAAATACTGAAAAAAATTTTTTAAACTATTTTTAAAAAAAAAATAAATTAAAAAACTATCGAAATTAGTCACAAAAATACATAAAACATAGTTCAAGATTAAATAAATTTTAAAATACTCATTTAAAAGGTGGAAGAAACTACTCTTTTAATAGTTATTTTATTTCTTGTTATTTTTGTTTTTGATGGCTTTGAATTAAGGCAATTTATAATTAGTGTATTTTGTAGGATTTTGCAATGCAGTTTGTAATACTTTCAGAATCCGATAAAAACTTTTTACGCTTATTCGTCACGTAACACACGACAAACACATTACAAGCTATAAATAACGGATGTGCTCAAACTAAACTGTTTTATAAGTATAATATGTAAATTTTTCTTTTTTCAATGCATTTGATAGGGAAAGGGGGGCGAATTCTTCATAGACGATCAGCCATGAGGGATTCGCCATATTCGCCCCCCATGAACATTAGAGGTGAGGGGAGGCGAAAATATAATGATGGGGGGCGAAAATATCATGGCTAGTGTTTATAAGGAAATCGCCGGGGAGGGGGCGAAAATATAATGGCCCTCATCTATAAGGAATTCGCCGGCCGGAGATTTTATCATGGGGGGGGGCGAAAATATTATCCGACACCGGCACCGTGCTCACCTATGGTAGTAAGGGTGCTTGCAGTCAATAAAAAACTATTCGTAATTTATAATTTTAAAAAGTAACCTAATTTATAAATTATAGTAATTAACGTAACCGTAAGACCGTAATTAAGGAAGACCTAAAACTCCACAAACCTGTGCACGGTCTGGAAATGCCCCCCCCGTTTTATTGGAGGATTTGCCCCCCCCCGTTTTATTGCCCCCCCCCCGCCAAAAAATGAAAAAGTACCCTAAAATTATGACGCCATTTTTGACCTATGATGACGCCATCATCGCGAATTTTTTGCAGTTTTTAGCCTATTTCAATGTATTTTAAGCCATTTTAGACCTATTTTTACCTTATTTTTGCTTTTTTTGTCCCTTTTTTCCCTTTTCCCTTCTTTTTTCTCTTTTTCTCTTTTTTCTCTTTTTTTTATTTCCCCCTGCTTGCCCCTCCCCGTTTTATTGCCCCCCCCGTTTAAAAAAAGTTGCCCCCCGTGCCCCCCATTTTGGAATTGCCTTGCCCCCCCCCGTTTTAACCCCGGGGGGCAATGCACAGGTCTGACTCTACGATATCTTTAAACATTGTCATGCTTTTTTCTATGTTTTCTCAGCTTTCTCAATAACTCCAAATTATTTTTATAGGTTCGAAAGTTTGAAGAATTAAATCAGTCGGCGAAACAGTCTTTAAAACAAATCACTCCTGACAGAGTTATTGTTGATTTTTATCCAAAGATGCAAGTGTAAGTATATAATTTTAAGGATATATTATTTTAAACCAAGACGTGCAGGCATAGGCGGGCAGGGGGGAATTGGTGGTTTGGGGTTATTCTCCTAAAAATTTCGGAAGTGTCGAAAGCCCCCTCCCCTAAAGTTTAGGGCATACCAGTACTAAAAACGCTAAAAATGAGGTAATCCCTAAAATTGTTTTTGGACACTCTCAAAATTGGAGAGGGGTCTCGAGGCTGCCCGTGCCCACCTATGCTTGCAGGGTAGGTTTGAATTTTTTTGACAGTTAAGTAAATATACCAATTTATTATAGCGGTGTTTTCATTCCAGGTTAAAACAAATTTGCATCTATATATTAGGCTGCTAAAATTAGACCTTAAATTTGGATAATAAGCGAAAAAATTTGTATCGCAATTAAAAACTAATGCAGTTGCTTGTGCTTATTCCTCAATCAGATATTATAATCTGTGTATCGTCTGGAGACGCTTCCTTGCTGTATTAGGAGTTGTGGTGTTCCGCACCGCCCCCACGTTTTAATATCCCGCCCCTGCTAAAACTTTAAAAATCTCAAAAAATTTTGTAAGTTTGACCTGTTTTAGCGTAATCTTTTTTTCTTAAAAATTTCACTATACAGACCTGTGCACTGCCCCTCGGGGTTTTATTGGGGGGGCAATTCCAAAACGGGGGGAGCAACTTTTGAAATTGGGGGGGCAAGCAGGGGAGAGAGAAAAAAAAAGAGAAAAAAGAAGGGAAAAGGAAAAAAAGGACGAAAAAAGTGAAAGTAAGGTAAAAACAGGCTAAAAACCTCAAAAAATTTGCGATGATGGCGTCATCATAGGTCAAAAATGGCGTCATAATTTTAGGGTACTTTTTTATTTTTTGGCGGGGGAGGCAATAAAACGGGAAGGGGCAAATCCTCCAATAAAGCGGGGGGGGCATTTCCAGACTGTGCACAGGTCTGACTATAAATGATTTTTTTCGTTTTTTTGATTTATTTTTGGGTCGTTTTTTACCTTGCCCTTTTCTCATTTTTTCGCGTCCATTTTTTGATATTTTTTCCCTCCCATGAACTCCCATTTTGAAAAATTCTCTCTTCAATTCTACATCAACAACAGTGTTGATATAGGGTATTAGGCGGCAATATGGAATATCCATCACCGGCCCGCCTCAGCTTTAAAAAAGAATCTGTCGACAAATTTGAAAGGCCCCTGAAAAGTTTATCAATAGCAAATATTGTCTCTGAAAGTAGTTTTTTCTTAGGCAGAGGGAGGGAGGGATGTTCTCAGGTTGTATTTTGTTTCTATCCAATTTTTTAAAAATAACTTCTTTAGTTTTATTCTTTTGCATAACAATCCGAAGTTACCCCATGCTTTTATTTGTTGCCACATTTATTTACTCACTCATTTTTGAAATTGAATGAAAAAAAGTGGTGCTGGGGCTATTCGAGACGGCGATCTTGGGCACTTAACGCTTAAATAGTTTAGCTACCTAAACCTAAATAGCAAAATAATATCTACAAAAACCATCTATTTAGAATAAAAGCAGTGGTGAAAGACGTTTTGCCTTTTTTCTCGGGTTACGACGAGGTAAAGTCCAAATGGGGCGGGGACGGAGAGCCCTCCGCCACCGTTAAACAAGCGCTAGAAAAGTTGTACGAAGAACACGGAGGGGAGAACTCCAAGGAATTAGTGACCCTGCAGAAGGTAAAACGAATCTTGTAAAAGTTTTCGATCCACGGACGTAACCAAGGGGCGATCAAGGGAGAAGAGCAGTGTTTCTCCTCCGGAACGGTCAGATAGAGAAAAAAATAAGTATAGTGGGTGGGCCGGGAGCATACATGGGCAAGTTGGTCCGGAGTCGTAGGGGGGTTAAACCCCTAATTAAAGGAAGGATGGCTGAAAATTCGAGAAACGCAAAATACCCATCGTTTTTTTTCTGGGGTGCATTTTACCCTTATTATTTTTCGATTTTAATAAAAAAATAGGTAAAAAATGCTAATTTTAGGTCAAAAAATCCTTTTTATTGCATTTTTGAGCTTTTATTGTATGAAACGTTCATTTTTACCCCAAAACTTAAGTTTGGATGCATTTTAAAGACATTTTTTTCTTTATTTTTCCAAAATTGGGGGGTTAACCTTTTCCCCCCACTTCTGAGTGAGGAGGAGGGGGGTTAAACCCCCTTCTCAGAATTTAGGGAAGGTTAACCCCCCGTGCTCATGTATGGCCGGGAGGGGGAGGGGCACCCCCCGATTATTCTATTCACGAAAAATTTTTTTGTATTAAATTTCTGAATTTTCGCCAGTTATTTACTTGTTAGTTATTTTAGCCGTCGGATTTTTTATTGTTTCAATGTTTTTTTAGAAAGAAAAAGAAATGATTGAAAAAAACAAGGAATTGTTTTGTCAATATCCTATTTCCAGTGACTTAAAGAAGGAAAGCAGTTCGAAGAAAAAGAAACCGTCAGTTTCTTCAACCAAAAGCGCAAGAGTAAATTTTTTTACATTTCATTATTAAGGTTTTTTGCTACAATATAATTTTATTTATTAGGTTATTATTCAAATTTTTATTTTTTGTGAATTTTTATGTTTCTGCTTAGCTTTTGTTTTATTTTAAACAGTTTTTTAGAAGCGGGAAGCTAGCGAATCGCAAGACGACAGCCATGCCAGCCCTTGTGCAAAGTCACTAAAAGCTGAAGAAAGTTAGTGTTTTGTATACATTTTAAACGGAGCTTTTAATCGGTTTTTGTTATAATATTAGTGATGTTACTATTAACATTTGGCAAGCTTAAAAACTATCAAAAAAGAATTTTAGATTGAATACTTTTATTATCAATATCAAGGAGCATTATTATTATCAGCGCAACCTGCCTTATAAGTCTATTATAAGCCTATCA
>JASAMX010021427.1:0-48359 GCA_030248175.1 Microlaimidae sp. YZB2_3
TCTTTATCTTCTATGGTGAAAGAGCCATCATTTTTAATTATGGCTGGTATTTTTTTCTTTGTTTTTTATTTTATTATTAACATATTGATAAAAAATTTTTTATTTCCATAATTTAACATTCTTTCTTCAACGCTACAGTGGTAGTTGTTTACTAATAGACTATTTCGACATAAGGCGTTTTACACAGTAAAATTCCGATACACATTAGGCCGAAAGTTGAAATTAAAATAATATTTAAATGAAAACTTCTATTAATTTTGCAGAGTAAAATAACGTGTAAACACTAAAGGCAAAATATAAATTTGATTGGATTTGTAATAATTTAGTTATTAATGTTTCATTTCGTAAAAACGCGAATATAAAAAATAAAATTAAGTGTTATGCAGCTATATTCTATCAACCACAAAAAAACTAAATATAAATTATACGTCCCGGTACAAAAAAATGAAAAAAGAAATTCATTAGGATTCGAACTCCCGACCTTGCAATCTAAAGCCGACCGTCTCAAACCACAAGACCATCGGACCATCAGCTGACTACCAAGTAAAATCCTACTTATATATTTCAGTGTCAAAGTATAATCGTAATTTTTTTTTTTATGTTTCGCAATTTTCAAAATTATACATTAATAACTACATCAGGACAAATCCAATCAAATTTATATTTTTCCTTTAGTGTTTACACGTTATTTTACACTGCAAAATTAATAGAAGTTTACGTTTAAATATTATTTTAAATTCAACTTTCGGCCTAATGTGTATTGAAATTTTACTGTGTAAAATGCCTTATGTTGAAATAGTCGATTGCTTGTACTCCTTGCACAACGATTTATACTTTGTTTTAAGGGGGGATGTTTTACGTTTTCGCCATATTTTTTGCTTTTTCTTTTGCAAATTTAAAATATTTTTAGGATATTTTTTATGTTTACGACATTTAGTTAAGAGGTACATGACGTCAAATTCCTTCAAAAAGTATGTCTTTAAAACATGACCAGTACTTTTTAGTGCTGTTACAAAAAGAAAATAAATAATCCCAATCTACAGTCATTAAAAAGACAAAGCATTTCATAATTACCATTAGAGAAATCCGGGACCCATTAATCTTTAATCAATCCACGAATCGGCTGTATTCATATATAAACCCAGTCAATCCACGAATCGGCTGTATTAGAAAAAATCTCAGTATTAAGCGAAAAGTGAACAGAACTATGATCAGAAGATGAAAAACCTGGAAGAATTGAAACATTTTCAAAAATCTCAGTATCATTAGAAAGCACTAGATCTAGAAAATTATTGTTTCTTGTTGGCTTTGGAACTAATTGTGAGAGACCTAACTTCGGAAAAAAGGAAAACCAATCTTTTTCATGTTGATTGTTTGAATATACTGTGTAGTCTTTCCATTTTATTCCCGGTAAATTGAAATCGCCAACCAAAATTAATGAGCCTAAACAGTCCTCTGTTAACTCAAGCGGTAACCTAAAAGATAATTCGTCCTCAATCTTTGTTTGTGGTTTTCGATAATAGCAAATAAATCTAATTTTTGAGTGTCTTTAAAGCAAAAGATCAACAACAATGACTTCAATATTACTGTACTTTTCATTTATGCAAATTTGTATAAAATTTAAATCTTTTTTAATTAGCAAACAAACACCGCCACCCGGTTGATTTTTTCTATCACACCAAAATACAACGAAATTTCCTAATCTGTTTAGCATTTTATCTGTAACAAGTCTCCGTAAACCAAGTTTCAGTTATAGCTATCACGTCTATAGGCAAATAAAATCTAGCTGACCGCGAAAATTGCTGTATTGAATCGACTATTTAACAACAAAGCCATTCAAAATTTTTAACGAAATCGGTTTATAATCAGCTCACCACTCGTATTTTAAAATTATTTATCAATTTACTTAATTTAAAACCCAAATGCAAATTTTTAAAGGGCCACCAAGATGGTTAATTCTAGTATATTTTGTAAAAGGTGGAATTAAAAAAAAATTCTGCGTTGTTATTTGTTTTTTTAAAAAAAAACGTCATTACCGCACAATTTTAATTGGCCTTAAGGGAATTCTAACAGTCACAGCCAGCTATATATTTCAACCATAAATCACCAATATATTCCACCAAATACCAAAAAATCATGAAAAAAGAAGTGCTTTCAATGTTTTATTAGTTATTTTTATGACTTTGTAACCTAATGGATCGATTGATTCACGAAATTTCCTATTCCGAAATGGATTGTTTGATTTCTTGTCGCGAATCTAAATCGCACATAAAAGGATCGCCATAATTATCATATCGTATTGTAAGTTTTTTATTGAAATTATTTTCGAGTAATTGCTTTTATTGTAACTCCAATTTTTTTAAATTTTCACGTTGATTGTATGTAAGAGACGGACGAATGAAAATACCGTCAAATTTGATGTGCGTTTTAGCTGTCCTCCAGATCTAACCATCATATTTCATCATCATCATGAAAGTTTATTCTAGAAATATACGATCAAAAAAACAACAAGGATATAATCGCGAACCGATCACGGTCGCTATACATTACAAAGAAATGGTTTACTCTATAATGTGACTCAAAGGCTTAATTAGTAAGCACTAAATTGAGCCACTTTGAATACTTTTTCTAAATATTTTAATGGACGGGGCTGAGACTTGGTTTTGCGTTAACATATTCCATTTTGATATTGCTCTGTTAGAAAAGAAATATTTTCTTATGTTTATTCCATGCTTTTCCATTTTTAGTTTGTACGAGTGACCTTTTGTCTGATTTTCATTAAAAGCGAAAAAAGTATATCGGTTATTATTTGTGGTTTCATGTATAAGTTTATAACATTCAACAAGATCTTGATTTGCACATCGCTCTTCAAGGATGAGTAATCCTAAAAATTTTAACCTTTCCTCGTATGAGACTTTTTTAAATGGCATCTTTGGAATAGTCTTCTGGTGTATGACCGCTGGACTCTTTCTATACAAGCTATGTCTCGCTGTAGGTATGGATTCCAAATAACGCTAGCATATTCTATTTGAGACCGTATGTATGAGGTGTAAGCACGTAAAAAAACTAGAGATGCAACTTGAATTAAAAGATCTAAAAACTAATGCTACAGTTTTTAAAGCTTTTCTTGAAATAATTTCACAATGATCAGAAAATTTTAAACTATTAGACATATAAACACCTAAATCTTTAATGACATTAACTCTTTCAAGAAAACTTTTTTTTCATACTGTATTTCAATATATTTTTTCTGAATTTCGTACCAATTTGTAAAACTTGACACTTGTTTGTTGCCAACTCATGTTGCCATTCTTCTGCCCATTGACATATTCTATCGAGATCTTCTTGAAGACATTGTGTGCTTCTATTTTCTTCATCTTTGTAAAAAGTATTTTACACCTTCACGTCATCGGCAAATAACATAATTTTAGAATGAAAAACACAATTAATAATATCATTGATATATATCAAAAACAAAAAAGGCCCTAGAACCGAACCTAATTCTGTTTCTAACCTAACCTATTTCTAATTCTGTTTGAAGCAAACCGAACTTTTAAAAGCCTAAAGGAATAATCCTTAGACTTTTTCCTGATTCAAATGTGCTCCGTAACAGACACCGTGTCATCCTCGGAATTTAACGCATCCACAAGCTCAAGAACTTTACGCTTTTCTTCTCCAGGAGTATCCGACTCTGGCAATCCCAAAACGACTTTTATTAAATTTATAGTTGTTTTTCACACATACTATTGCAACTTTCCAATTGAAAAGGCGGTGATTTCGCAATTGTCAAAGATTGTTGGTGAGCATAATTTTTTCAGTTGCCATTTCCGTTAACAATTGAGAAACTACAATTTGGTTTTTTAAATGATTCACCGAATAGCAATATCATAATAAAGTCTATATTGTTATAGTAGCGGGCAACTGCACATGCCAGTTGCTAATTTACTACAGTCCACACACGCCCGACCGGTACTACACCGAAATGCCACGAGGTAGCGACGAATAAAAAAAACGAATGTGTTTTAGCAAAACCACTTGAAAACTTTATTTTAAAATAATACAGCCTGTTCCAAACGGCCTTAAAATTTTGATAATACTTTGAAACTGCAAATTTACCTTAATTTTGGTCCACAAATAAGCAAATTCTTATTTTAAAGAACTGCCAATAAGTTCATTTTTAATTATTTGAAATGGCTTTAACAATACTGAAATTTACAAAATCTTCTTACAAATGAAAATTAAGCGCTGTTTATTTAAAATTTCTATTTAGAATTATATTTATTATTTATAATCCTGTTTATTTTTTAAGAAATATTCGCAATCCATTCTTGTTCATTGTATTATTGTTATAATTGTTTCAAATGAAAAAATAAAATTAACATTATTAAAAAGGCAAATTGCAAATTGATTTGCATCATTGTAAGAAAAAGCAAAAAATAAAAGAGTCATTTTTTAAATTAATATTTGTTTACAAATTTTACGGAAAAAACCCATGGCTTGTTAAGTTTGTCGCTTCCAGATAGCCTTCGGGTTTAGTCCAATTGTTTTCGGTCTTAACATACGCCGGGGAATAAATCGTTTATCTTTTTTTCTTGCTCTATTCTTAAAGTGTTTTTCAGAGCTATAGGCAAATAAAATCTAGCTGACGCCGAAAATTGCAGTATTGAATTGACTATTTAACAACAAAGCCATTCAAAATTTCTTAATGTAAATTGTAGAAGTTTAGAAACAAATATCAAAACCCGTATTTTAATAATTATTTATCAATTTAACTTAATTTAAAATCCTAATGCAAATTTTAAGGGAAACATTGGTAATCTATATTTTGAAAAGGGACAAAAAAAACGTCATTCAAAAAACCCCCCCCCCCCTCCCCGCCGAAACCACTTTGTTAGTTTTTTAATGAAAAAACTTCTTACGAATTTTTTTAAAACTTTTTAGATTTGATTTTGATACCTACGCTTTAATTAACGTGTATCTAAATTTTAAATGTTTTCTGCACTGTGTTTTCCACGAAGATTAACAAAGTAATGCGTTGGGTTTTGAAATGGTGTGTTTTGTGCATTGGTTTTTAAAGTGGTGTGTTTTGTCAAGTGAAATTAAAGACAAATTCTACCATGGTAAAAATAGATGAGTGGTAAAGTAACCACTCGTTTTTTGAGAAAATATCACGTGCATAGAAATACATGACGCAACTAAATAATAATTGGTTACATAACCGCTGAAAACTTTTTTTTTAATTTTTCTCGCTCGCTTGTTTATTGTTTATTTCTTTCTGGCGGAAAGCGGTTACACCCTTAATTTCAGCCTGGAAGATTTTAGCTTTAGTCTAAGTATTTAACTTTTTATAGTTTCGAAATAAAATCCCGGAATCTGCAGTAAGAAAAATATCGGAATCAAGAAAAATCACTGACAAAGAAATGGAATCAAACTCTTCCCTTAATACAAAAGTAATACCAAAAATATATAATATACCGAAAAATGTGCAACTCCTATATAAAAAAAGTACAGAAAAGGTGGCCTTTATAATGAGCCTCTCCATTTAAATGACACTCTCCATTATAATGGCATAGTAGCCATTTTAATTCGGCGAGTTAAAATGGAGAGGAAGCTATTATAATAGCCATTTATTGACTTAATTTCACTTCGTATATACTCACAAGTCTAATACTGTCCGGGCCGCACGAGTTTCTTCGTGTTGGTTTAATTCTGTCCAACACGCAGAAACTCGTGCGGCCCGGACAGTATTAGACTTGTGAGTATATATGAAGTGAAATTAAGTCAATAAATGGCTATTATAATAGCTTCCTCTCCATTTTAGCTCGCCGAATTAAAATGGCTACTATGCCATTATAATGGAGAGTGTCATTTAAATGGAGAGGCTCATTATAAAGGCCACCTTTTCTGTACTTTTTTTATATAGGAGTTGCACATTTTTCGGTATATTATATATTTTTGGTAATACTATGTATTTATTATTTTATAATGGCATTTTTTTCAAAACGTTTTGATTAACATACCCTTATATTTCCTTTAAAAAACAAAATTTTTCTTATATATTTTCTTAACAAAAAATAATTGGTTCTTATCCAAAGATTGCTGTTTAATTTTTTTTAAGTTTTGCTATTGATAAACCCAAATAATTGTTTTACTAATGCTAACTGTCGAATAATAATTATATCATTTTTCTGTTTATTTTGGTTACTGACCCGGAATTTGTCATGCTATGTAGATCCATATTTAAAAAAATTACATTTGGATATGTAGCTGTGCGATATTAGTCGTTTTTGTAGTAAAATTTGAACTTTTATTATGTTTTTTTTAAACAAATAACCTGGAAATTCAGGAAAATCACTTTTTAATATCTTTAAATCATTTAAAGTAAAAATTTGCTGCTGTGACCATGAGGGCTTGGAGCTGGCCAAATTTTAAATGCGTGGTTTTTAAGAGCTTTTTGTAAGCTTAATATTAGGTTTTTTACGCCAACAATATATCTATGAGACGAGGTATGAAATCAAATTTTTATTTTTGCGGTTTGAAAAACAGACTTTAAAACCAGGACGCGCCTTTTTTGCATCTACCCATCCCTTAGTCCATATCAGGAAGGTCTCCCCTCCCAAAAAACTTTTTTTGGTTCCCAAGAAAGCCCTCACGAATTGGCGCACGATTGGTGTATCAGTTTTGTTAGTATGACCAACACTCAAAAAGCCTAAAGCCCGGTTCACACTGAGGTGGCAATGCCACCGCTGTTGTTGTCGATCCACAACTCCGTCACCGGTGGCAGCTCTGTCAAAAAAAAACGAGTGGGAACGCGCGCATTGTTAAAAAAATCAATAAAACATATTTGGTTTTAAGAAAAAAAAACGCGTAAAACCCCTTTGCATTGCATAAAAAACAAAAAAATACTGTGGTTTTATTGCAAAACTTATTTAAAAAAAACAAATGATTTTTTATAAAAATAAAATTTTAAGTAGTTCTTCAAGAACTTTAAACACACGTAAATACATAGTATTAAAAAGAGCTTGAATACGAATAGCAATTTTAATGCAGTAATAAAATATTTGTGAATTTTTCTGCTGTGTAGTTTTTAATATAATTGATGCACGGCCTTGGGTTAAAATAGGATATACGACGGGACGGGTCATTAAACAATCTAAAAAAATTATTTATGTTTAATTAAAAAGAAAACTTTTAATTTTTTCTGCGAAAACAAATAATCAAATTGAGCAGAAGACATGCGAAAATAGTCATGAAAATATTCATGATCTTGCAGTCTCATTTCTTGAACTAAAGCGTTGAATTCTCTCTGCTGTTCGCTCCACTGAAAAATAGGACGTACCTATCAGCAAATGTGTCGTAGAATAGATCTTCCCCCATTACAGATCTTCCCCCCTCAGAATATTTATTTTCCCCTGTGTTAAAGCATACAGCAAAAATTTGCATAAAATTCTTAACAGAGAGGGGAAGATTTATTCTGGTGTTCACTCTAGAATAAATCTTCTCCCTTGTTATCAATCATGTAACAATTATTTGCATATTAAAAACAACATCTTTTTTTTGTTTTTTGCGTCATTTCACTTTTTTTCTTTTAATAAAAAAATTCGTAAAAAATACTCGAGGTTTCAGATCAAAGGATTGGTAATAAACACAAAAAAATAAATTTTATTCTAATCAAACATTTGAGTTGTCCGAAATATTTACAAAAAACTTGCCTTTTTTAAATTAACACCTTTTGAATGTTTTACTTAAAATTAGGATTTCGATCCTATAAAGTTAAAATGTGAACCCTAAGAAAACCTAAGCAGAAAACTTAAATTCAAAATATTAACCGCTTAAAATATTAAGCAACATATTATATAATTTTATATTTTATTTTTATCCAGTAAATTAAGTTTGTTCTATAAATAATCAGCTCATGTGAGCATTTCAATATTATGAAAAAGGTTAGAACTCGTAGGAAAGTTTGGCGGCGCCAGAAAAAATACATTCTGCATATCTTCGGAAAATATCACTTCCTGATTAAAGACAAAAAAACTTTTTTCCTAAGCCTAAGCAAAACCTAAAAATCAACCTAACCTAAACAACCAAAAAATAACAACTTTAAACCTGTTTAATGTTGAATTAACTGCTGAACATGAAGAAGATTGTTTTGTTTTCGTATTGACTTTTAAATAAAAAAAACTAAAAACTTAAGGATACTCATAATCTAATTTTTATTTCTTCTTATTACAATTTTTGTCTATATATTATGTTTTATAAAAAGCAAAAACTGAAAGGTAAATAATGAATCAAATACTGATCGAAAAGAAATTAAACTGGTGTCATTTTTTCATGTCTTTTTTATTATACTTTGTCTTAAAAATTGATAAACTTAAAGAAAAAAGCCTTTTCACGATATTAATTTTCTTAAAAAAATATTCAGTTTATTTAATTATGGCATTATTTTTTACATACTCAAACAAACGAACTAATGCAAACGTATTTTGATATTCGCGTATCATTTTTGAAATTTATGCAAATTTTTGAGAGGGGAAGATTTATTCTGGTGTTTGAACCAGAATAGATCTTCCGGGGGGAATAACTATTCTGAGAGGGGAAGATCTATTCTGGCGTAAATCGGAATAAGTCTTCCGGGGGGAAGATCTATTCTAGAGCGCACCAGAATAAATCTTCTGAAGGGAAGATCTATTCTAGAGCGCACTAGAATAAATCTTCCAGGGGGAAGAAAAATAGGGGGAAGATCTATTCTGCGACACCGGCATTGCGTCTCCAGCGGTGGCAATGCCACCCCAGTGTGAGCCTAGCGGTGGCAATCCCACCGCTGTCATTCCCACCGGTGACGGTGGCATTGCCACCTTAGTGTGAACCGGGCTTTAGTGTCCAAGGTAAAATAGTGACCTGTGAACAAACTTTAAGTGAAAAAAACTAAAAAAAACTTGGCTGCATTCAAACGTCATAAAAACTCATTGTTTCAATCCTGATCAAATTGTTAAAAACTATGAATGTTCTAATAGCATATCAAGTGGGGTTTTTTTACTAATAAAAATGTTTTGCTTCTTGAGGCCCAGATTTTTATTACCGCATCGGCTGTAGTGATGGCGTCGTTGATAAACATCACTTTTTTGTTTCAACTGATAGCCAACATTCAGGCTATGGAGAATCACGACGGTTAATTTAATGTACACAAAGGTCTCGAGAAAAACTGAAAATATTTTGTATAAGACTGGGAAAAATAAGGATGAAAAAAATATGCACAACCAGCCATTATTTTTTTTTAAAATTTACTTTATGTTTATGTTATTTTCGTCTATTATGATCGTGTTTTTTTCGTTAACCAACGTCATATCCAAATTATTTTTAAATTATCTTCTCGAGACCTTTGTGTACATTGAACTAACCGTCGTGATTCTTTATACAATGATGTAAGTGTCGCAGTAAATCGTTTGTCCGTTTTGTAGATTCGTCGTTACTACGGCAAAATGAGCAACAATTTGTATAAAATGCATGCGACTGTGACTCATTTTAGATTTGTAACAGAACCTTACTAACTACAGAATCAGTCACATTCACGTAGATTTTGTAATGACAGTGGCTAATTTTACCGCAGTAACGACGATATATAACGTTTTAAACTAGTTTTGTCGCCGATCTCAATTAGATATTTTAAAGGCAGACTTTAGTTTTAGCAAGAATAGATGAAAATCAATTCATAAAGAGAAGAAGAATATGAAATAAAGAACAAATTATATGGGATATGTGTGGGTTTAACATAAATGCATACGTACGCATATTTTAGAAAAGAAGAATATGAAATGAAGGACAAATTTTACGGGATATGTGTGGGTCCAACCTAAATGCATATACGTACGCATATTTTCATATGCATATTTATTCATAAATTTGTATAAAAATTGCATACGTATGCATTTAGGTTGAATCCACACATATCACGTATCATTTGTTCCTTTTCTCATTCTTGTTTTCTTTATTAATTAATTTTAATAGGCACCTTGCACTGGAATTCGGTTTATACATGAAGTATGCAATATACATCAGCGTCACTATAATGGATAATTACCGTATCTCCTACTTATCTTTCGTAGTATGCATATCAACCGATCGAAAGCGCGGGAAATTTTGATCGGCTGATCTGCATACTACGAAAGATAAGTAGGAGATAGGTAACTGACCACTCCAAAACAAAGAATTTTTCAAATATTTTAAATAAAATAATATATGTGAAGTGATCAATTATGTTTTAAAAATAATTTATTTTAGTCTCGCAGTTCTAATGTTTCGATTACTCAGCAATCAACAACGGCTCCAACAACAACAACCGATCAACCGATCAACCAATCAACATCAACCGATTAGACTTACACTCTCTAAAAGTTGTTAATAGTTTAAAAGCCCCACGAATAAAGTTTATTTAAAAATCATTAAAGAAACAGTTCTTTTGAAGAAATTTCATTATTTAGTTAAATATTTTTTATGAAACTTTATTCGTGGGGATTTTTTGTTTAATTACTTAATGAAAACACCGAATAAAGCCATTAAAAATTTTTAGAGAGCAGCAGAAAACAACACAATTAGCAAACATTTTATATACTTTTTATACAAATTAAAATAGTGTTTTCTTTTTAAAATTAAATAAAAATTCCACAGGAAAACATGTTTTACCTCCTGGCTGTTGTAACACTAAACGGTAATCTAATCATAGGTGAAGACATCACGTATCGATTTAAGCCAGTTCTTTTTGATTTACGTTCTTATTACTTAATTGATCAAAATGAAAAGTTTAAATTGTAAAAAAAAACTTCCGCCCGACCTTTAAATAAAAGCCTTTCGGCGACAATGAAAGAGTTTACCAAGTCGTAAACCGCGCGTAAATGATTTGAAAATTCAACGCCCAATAGGCAGCAGTGTGGCGCAGTGGCAGATCTTACGTCTTGCGTACTGAAAGTACCTGGATCGAGTCCCCGCTGAGACACACTGCATTGTGATAATATTCTATGTTAATAATGTTATATGTAGTATTTGGTTGCGCAATTAGTGCTGAGTAACATCGGCCTTGCGTTTCTTCGTTATGTGTTTTCGTTTTAGCGTTTATTATTCGTTATTATGTTATGCTAAATAAATAAACTTTTTTAAACAGTGAACTCGTCTAAAAAGCACTCAGGCTTGTTCACACCGAAGTGACTAGTGATAAGTGAGAAGGCGTTTTCTGCGCATTTACACCGTTCATTGTCATTTGTCACTGCGATGGAAACTTGTTGTCGCTTGTCACTTATCACTCCGATTTTAATCTATAGGCTTTACCAAGAATGCTGGCCCTACCCTTCTTAATCAGAGAAAAAATCAAATTAACTTAACAAGTTATGTTTAACATCAGTTCGTAATGTAATTGAGGCTTATGTTTGAAACATAGGCTATTTTTCACCTAAAAATATAAAAAGTAACTTGTATGTCTGTTTGTCTAAACTCACGCTTGTGTCGGCTAATATAAGCGAATTCTAAATTATTTTTAGTGGTAATTTTAAAGGCCAGGGTGTACATCTACTAAGACTTGGTAAAAAGAATACGTGGATTTGTTTCTCTGTTTTATTAATTATTTTTTTGCAGATTTGAATGTATGGCAAGCTTTTTGGCGCAGTGTTTTAGCTCATAGCCTGGAAAGTACTGGGTTTTCAGTTTTAAAAAAATTAATTTATTATTCATAATCCAGAAACAATTTTCAAATGTTATCCGATTAGTTTAAAGAAAATATAAGCCTAGTACCTTTTATCTCTTAAAATATAAAATTTACTTGCACCATTACAAAATTTTAGAATAAGTTTATATATTTTTAAAAAAAAGCAAGAAAACACTATTATGCTTTGAATAAAAAATATTAAAATTAAAATAGAAAAAAGTTTTAAAATTTTGTAATTTTTTTAAACTTTCCGATTAAGTGTTTTAAAAAAATCCAGTAAATAAGCAAATTTTTTACAATTGTTTAAATTTTCAGTAAAATAAATCAGGGAAGAGCGCGGAGCGCTCTTTCCCTTATATTAAATGGGTTAAGTCACTGCGCGGTTAAACTTTGTTGATGGCGTCATCGAAATCAACAAAACCTTTAATAGTTTTTAGCCAATTAAAAATCTAAACATTTTACATAACTAAAATATTACCCATATTTTTCTGATATTAAAAACCTAAAAACTTTTGCTAAACATACCTGAATTTCATACTAATAAGCTTAATTTGCTTAACTTTTTTTGTTTTTTTTTTTGGGGTCCCCCAAAAATTTTTCCCTGTGGTAAATATTTGGAGCTGATTTTTTGCACGTAGATGCTAAATTGCCGCCTCACCTGAATTTTATTCTCGTATATGCTCTATTGCCCGTAGTTAAACTTCTGTTCATGTGAAAAATGACCATTTTTTTCTAAGTTACGCAGTAGGTACTGGGGTACTTGTGTGACACTTTTTTTCCTTATTGAATTATATATTAAGTAACTTTATTCAGCAATACACATTCTCTTGTGGTTATTTTTTTGGTTTAAATTATAATTCCTTACCTTTTTATAAAAATTACTAATTTTCAACGAGAAGAGCGAAAAAATATCCTTACCACTAATTAGCAGCCATATGGCAACAATAAAAATATTTAAAAAATAAAATGAAATAAATCTTGGGTGACGTGTGAGCGCTGCGGGATACAATGTTTCAATAGATGGAAATTTATCAAATTCCAAACAGAAAAAAAAGTCTTTTTTATATGGAATACTATGAAGCTACAATCACTCCAAAAATTTAATGCGAGAAAAGACTGGTCTGGGTAACCTCGTAAAATTGTATGGAACCTGGAAAAACCATTTACAATGGTGTGGTTTTGTTGTTTAAAAATAAACCATCAATCCAGAAAAATCAAGCACACAACAAAAGTCCAAATAAAGCTAATTTCCAAAAAAAAGTGGTTAAATCAGGTCTATAAATAAAATAATTTAAACAGAAGAAAAACAAACTATTTTATATGGTTCTTTCAGGTTCCATACAATTTTACGGAGTTACCCAGACTTAATTTTTGTATAGTATACTGCTTAAAATTACATTGAAGTTTTGGATATGAAAATAATTGTATTCATATCATGAGGAGACCATGACGTTTCTTTTAAAATGAGTAATTTTTTAATGTTTTATATCTTTAATAAATGACATTGAATTCAATGCATTAAAAGGTGGAAATTCTAGCAAAAGACGAAACAAAGTTTCGAAAAAAAGCCTTATATTAAATGGAATAGTATAAAGCTACATAAGTCTAAAAACTAAATGCCAAAAAAGACTGAAACAAGTCTCTTTAAAACCTGTAAATTAATAACAGATTTTGTGAAATTTTCAGAAAAACAAAACCGAATAAAAACAATACGTGTAAAAGCTTTAGTTTGCGTTTTTTAACCATTAATAAAACTTAACTCACATAAATTTCTCTCAAAGTGGATTAACTTTCACATGAGTTAACCAGCTGTAAATACCACAGTATTAGTTAAGTCACACATCGTCAAAACGATACAAAAAAAGTATTACGCAAGCGTCACAGTAACCATGAAAAAATTTTGTCAAAATAATTTATACAATAATTTAATTGTCATAATAAACTAACCTATTTTGCTAGGCTCACTTAAAAATAAAAGATCATAATGAAATGCTTAGTTTTTGTATATTGTCATGGGTGGCATGGGGGCGCCACGGGGCGATTTGGCCCCGCGGCACCACGCAAACATTATTAGAGAACGTAGGTAAATTTTGAAATTCAGAACTTTTTTCCTTCTTCTTCTTTTTCTTCTTCTTCTTTTTCTTCTTTTTCTTTTTCTTCTTCTTTTTTTTCTTCTTCTTTTACTTATTATTATTATTACTCCAACACTCAATCCTTAAAATCGATATTCCTTCTTCGTTACTGATTGATCAAAGATAAACATGTTCTCATTGGAAGGAAGAAAGCATTACGCAACTTTCTTATCAAGCACTTTTTTCATTTAGGTCCTTGTTATCGATTTATTGATCAAAATAAGAAATTGAAAAAATTGAAGAAAAAAAACTCCCAACCACACAAAAACAGCATTTTCGCAACAATAAACATTGTACAGGGCAGACAACGGACAGCCTCTTGTAGAAACTGCACCATAACAGTAGAAGACTGTGCTAGATTTCTAATTGGTAACAGAAATCGTTTCAGTTCTCAGCGCCATCTACTTTAACCACGCGGGAAGCTTCAAAAACAAGACAGTACTTTTTTTTTAATTCTTAAATTACTGATAAACAAAACATTAATTTAAAGTTTTATTCTAGCAAAAGACGAAACAAAGTTTCGAAAAAAAAGCCTTATATTAAATGGAATAGTATAAAGCTACATAAGTCTAAAAACTAAATGCCAGAAAAGACTGGAACAAGTCTCTTTAAAACCTGTAAATTAATAACAGATTTTGTGAAATTTTCAGAAAAACAAAACCGAATAAAAACAATACGTGTAAAAGCTTTAGTTTGCGTTTTTTAACCATTAATAAAACTTAATTCTCATAAATTTCTCTCAAAGTGGATTAACTTTCACATGAGTTAACCAGCTGTAAATACCAAGGTATTAGTTAAGTCACACATCGTCAAAACGATACAAAAAGTATTACGCAAGCGTCACAGTAACCATGAAAAATTTTTGTCAAAATAAGTTATCGCATTGCGCATTAAATTTTGTAATTTATCATTATTTTTGTATAAAGCAAAACATGCCGCCATATTAACGGCTTTTTAAAATCAAATATCAAGATCTAAGTCCGAAAAACATTGAAAAATTCATATTTAATTTAAGGCGACTTTTTCTTTAATGTTTCTATTTATTACATAAAACAAATTAGCTGTCAATGTATTTGTTAAATTAAAAGTCGCCTTATATTAAATCTGAATTTTTTAATGTTTTTCGGACTTAGAACTTGATATTTGATTTTAAAAAGCCTTTAATATGGCGGTATGTTTTGCTTTATACAAAAATAATGATAAATTACAAAATTTAATGCGCAATGCGATAACTTATTTTGAAAGAAATTTTTTATGGTTACTGTGACTCTAACGTTATACTTTTTTGTATCGTTTTGACGACGTGTGACTTAACTAAAACTATGGTATTTACAGCTGGTTAACTCATGTAAAAGTTAATCCACTTTGAGAGAAATTTATGTGAATTAAGTTTTATTAATGGTTAAAAAACGCAAACTAAAGCTTTTACATGTATTGTTTTTATTCGGTTTTGTTTTTCTGAAAATTTCACAAAATCTGTTATTAATTTACAGGTTTTAAAGAGACTTGTTTCAGTCTTTTTTGGCATTTAGTTTTTAGACTTATGTAGCTTTATACTATTCCATTTAATATAAGGCTTTTTTTCGAAACTTTGTTTCGTCTTTTGCTAGAATACATGTTTAGAAATAAAACTTTTAAATTCAGATACAAATTAATTTACATTAAATTTTACAAAGATTTTAATGTGTTGCATTTGTGAAATATTAATCTCCTGTGTAAAATATGTATCGATGTATCACGATATGAATGTGTATACGTATAATAAACCTTTTTGTGAAAAAAAAATATATTAACGATTTTATTACTGAAAATATATAGTATACAAAAAATATCCAAGTCTTTTATAAAGAACTAGGGATATGTTTTCCCTTCATGGTCCGTTCCGCCTTCGAAAAGAATATATGGGTGAAAGGCCGGTAAATTCTTTTCCCTCGAAAAAACTATACCGCTTCCAAATTAGTACATTCTTTTTTTTTCAATATTGTTGTTTGTTTTTTGTTTTTTGTTTTTTTGTGCTTATTCTGAGGTCGAGTCGAACTTTTTTCTTTAAGCCTCCTCTGACCGATGCCCAGAAAAATTTTTTCATCAAAACATCACCAGTGGTTCAGGAAATATGACCTTCAAAATGACGTTAAAATTCTGTACTTGAAAAATTACTCAATGGAAATTAAAGTTTTGCTGTGTTTTAAGTGGCGATGTAAACAAAAGGATTCCACAACAGTAGTTTATTTGTTAACAGGAGCAGATAAACAGCAGCAGTAGCAAGTAGCACAAGGCAAAGCAGCAGTATAAGACAGGATAGTAGCTAAGTAGCAGTAATGGCAAAAGCACAAAGACAGTCAAATACATACATACTAAAAGTCAGGAGTGAACAGTGACCATTCAGATATCAGCAAAGCATGCTTCCAGAAGTTTGAAGATAGTTCTTAGCCAATGAGCATTAGTACATGATCTTCACTTTCCAGAATGTTCTAGAAGGTCATACAATCTTAGGAAAACATTTTTACTTCTAAATAGATCAAAGGTTTGAAAACATAAAGCTAATCTAGTTCCTGAATATACATGACAGCTATACCAATTGTGAGGGACACACATGGCATGACACAGGACATTAGCAAGCTAAGCATGAGTCCTATATCTATTAGGTTTATCACTTAGTTTATATCAAAACACATAAAACAATAAAAGACAGTTAGCATCAGTTAAATGACCTCCAACTCAAAAACCTCAGCAACAATAATTTTTGGATTGATTTCTAACTGCTTGCTAGGCCTCGTGCGGTACCGAGTCGGAGAGTTTTTTCAATTTTTCTTTATCTAGTTAAAACCTTACCTCTGACCAATAGTAACTTGGGATCCATTGGCAGAGATTCCAACAATCCATCAATGAATATTTCAAGGCTCCACAAATATAGTTTCCCAGTAGTCATTAACTGCAAACGACAAGGAAGCGCAGAGTGGGGCCAACACTCATTCGATAACGCATAATGCTGAGCAGATCATACAGTTTTAACACTCTGCTTTCCCAGCTTTTCATAAAGACTTCCCCGTCTGCCTCCCTCTCTCACAGGTCCCGATTAGTAACATTTTTCAAAAATATCACAAAAAATGTGGTTTAGTAAACACAGTGGATTTTTGGCGGTCAGGAAATTGGGCGACCTCAAAATACGTTAATCTCTGTCATTCTTCTTAGAAAAGCATTAGCTCCAAAATCCCCCAAATGGAAATTAAAGTTTGAAGCTAGTCGCCTCATCCCCCAGACGCCACCTGCTGTGTTTTAAGGGCGAATCCCCAAGCAGCCAGAGCAAAAAAACAGCCAAAAATCCTCCCCAGATCTCCAAGCAACAAACACAATCCAACCAAACAACAGCCCACCCAAAAAAAAAAGCACTCCAATCTCCAAAAGCAAATCGCAAGAAGGCCCACAACCTCCTCCCAAAAAAAAAACAAAGAGAAGCCCAAAATCAAACCACACAAAGACCAACAACAAGCACAAACCAAAAACAGAAACAAAAACAACAAAAAAACACAAGCAACCAAAAACCACCTGACTTTAATTCCACAACAGTAGTTTATTTGTTAACAGGAGCAGATAAACAGCAGCAGTAGCAAGTAGCACAAAGCAAAGCAGCAGTATAGTACAGGCAGTATATAGCCAGAGCAGTAATGGCAAAGCACAAAGAAAGTCAAATATACACCATAATTAGGAGCTAACAGGCCCCATTTATATACCAGCAAAGCATGCTTCCAGAAGTTTCTAGATAGTTCTTAGCCAATGAGCATTAGGTAATATGACTTCACTTTCCAGAATGTTCTAGAAGGTTCTACATACAATCTTAGGAAAACATTTTACTTCTATACTCAAAATAATTTTGAAACATAAAGTCACTGAGTTTCCTGAATATACATGACAGCTATACCTAGGGACACATGGCATGCATAGGTACATTAGCAAGCTAAAAAAGCACTTAGTCTATATCTATTAGGTTTTATCACTGTAGTTTATATCAAAGTATTGTAAAAGATTTGTAAAAGACAGGTTTAGCATCAGGTTTAAATTTGACCTCCAACTCAAAATCCTTCAGGCAACCCAATTCTGGTTTGAAGACATCTGGGAATCCCTTGCATAACTGCTTGCAGGCCTCTTGCAGTGACCTGTCTGCAGTATAATCCTGCTTGATCGCATGGACAGTAGTAGTACTGGATCCATTGTATAAAGATTCCAGCATTCCATCAATGGATATTTTCAGTTGATAAATAGCAGTTCTTCCCAGTAGGTTCAGTTTTGGAACTCGGCAAACGACGTAGGAAAGTGGCAGAGTGTTGGTGTGTGTGCCAACACTTGTGTCCAGGACACAGGTTCCCATAACTGGCATGTAATGCTTTGAGACAGATTCATACAGTTCGTTTTGTACTGGTTTCAGCTCTCGCTTTCCCAACTTCTTCCATGTGTCAACGGAGATGAAATTAACGGAGATGAAATTTTCCCCTGCCCCAGTGTCCATTCCCATCTTCACAGGTTGATTATTCAACTGGAAGTCGCAATGTAGCTGAGGAAAAGAATGGATCATTTTGTGCACAGACTTGACTCTGTGTGCAGATTTGGCGACCCCAGATTTGTTCTGTGCATTCTTCTTAGAAAGACAGACAGCTTTAATATGCCCCTGTTTCTTGCAATAATTGCAGGTAGCAGCCTTGAAGCGGCAGGTATCAGCCTTTTGATTGGCCTTTCCACAGCGTTTAGTAGGTCCCAAGTGCTGGCTCACAGCTGGTTGCTTGATTCCAGCCATGTTGTTTGTAGCAGTCTTCATGTGCAGTTTTCCAGACAGGATTTTCTTGACAGGTTCAGCCTTGGAACCATAGACAGTCTCCTTGGCCCCCTTGGCAGCATCTTCTGTTTCGATGGCCAGTTCTATGGCTCTGGTGAAATTGAGCTCATCATCCTTAATCTTGAAGAGAGCTTTTAGAACAGCCTCATTTCCCACTGAACAGATGAAACGGGTTTGCAAGGTTTCATCTTGTGGGTCCTTGATAGAAGCAAAATCGCAGGTAGGAGCATCCTGACGAATTCTGGCTGCCAATTCCTGAATAGTTTCTCCTGGTTTCCTTTTGGTGTTTGACCAAAACTTAAAACGCTCTCAAACAATAAAGCGTTTAGGGTCAACTGGTCCTTCATAAATTCTATAATTTCTTCCATTGTGAGTTCATTGATCTCCTTAGGAGGCGTCTGTTGAGATGCCAGATTTGCAAGAAGCTTGTAGGTAGTTACTGATTGGTTTGTCAGAAAAACTTGAGCTCGTTTTTCAGCTGGGATAGAGTTTGCCCCAGTGAAAGTCTGGAACCGAGCCCAATAATCAGTCCACAGTTCAGCAGTAGAATCAAACCAAGGGAAGCTAGGGATGGCGGCAGCAGTTGGAGAGGCCCCTATTGCTAAACCAAAAACACCCTTAACTGAGAATGCTTTCATCAGTTGCTTGGTTTCAATCCTGGACTGTTTGAGTTCATCCATAGGAAGTGATTCTCTCCTTTCTGCTTCTTTTCTCTGGATCTCCATTTGCTCTTGAAGCAGCTTGATCAGTTCATTAGTTGCGAACACTTTTGCAAGTGACTTTAATTACACCAGAAAATAAGCAGGTATTCTGGGTAATCTGGGTGTCAGACCAGGAAGGTAGCAGCAACAGTAGCAAATACAATAGAAGATCTTGCTCATCACGCCAGTAAATCCTTATTGTGTTTTCAGTGGTGATGTACACAAAAGGATCCCACAACAGTAGTTTATTTGCTACCAGGAACAGATAAACAGCAGCAGTAGCAAGTAGCACAAGGCAAACGCAGCAGTATAGTACAGGGAGTATATAGCCAGAGCAGTAATGGCAAAGCACAAAAAAAGTCAAATATACACCATAATTAGCAGCTAACAGGCCCCATTTATATACCAGCAAAGCATGCTTCCAGAAGTTTCTAGAAAGTTCTTAGCCTATGAGCATTAGGTAATATGACCTCACTTTCCAGAGTGTTCTAGAAGGTTCTACATACAATCTTAGGAAAACATTTTACTTATATACTCAAAATAATTTTGAAACATAAAGTCACTGGGTTTCCTGAATATACATAACAGCTATACCTAGGGACACATGGCATGCATAAGTACATTAGCAAGCTAAAAAAGCACTTATCCTATATCTATTAGGTTTTATCACTGTAGTTTATATCAAAGTATTAGCAGTTTGTAAAGTACCTTAACAAGTTTGAAATTATAAAATATGCATTTAAGAAAGCGGTTACTTTCTACTTTAATTTGATACCTTGATCGTTCAGATTGGTGCAGTATTTGTCGAGATGCATTTCCTGTACAAACAACCCACAATTTTTTGTTAAAAATACAGAGTGACGGCAAAAAAGGTTTACAAACTTTATGAAATCACTGCCGTCGTTTGGTTTTTTGAACAAAAAATCGTTTTTTGTATAAGAAACGCAATATCTCGACAAACCTTAACGATCATGGTATCAATTTAAAGTAGAAAATAGCCGATTTTTTGAGTGCATATTTTTTTATTTAAATTGTAATGCTCATTAAACAATTTTTCAAGTACATAATTGTCGAAAAACGCCATTTTTGGAGAGTCATATCTCCTGGACCACTCGAGATATTTTGATGAAAAAAATTTTGCGGCCTATTGGGGGCAGAGGTAAGGTTTTCACAAAAAAATATTCAAAATCGATAACAAAAAGTTTGACCTTTAAGCTGTTTAGGGATTTAAAAAACAACAAACAAGAATTTAAAATGGTAAGGGCGACAAACTCAGGTCTACAAAAACCCTCACTAGAAAAGAGGGAAAAAAACCCTCCGACAAGGACATTAAAATAAGGCATTTTTAAGTAGGCCTTTATACCTCCTTACCTCCTTCTTACCTACCTCCTTACCTAGATTCGGAGACGTTAAATCCTGCCTCTAGGATCTAAAGATGACAACGCTGCGCAAGTTGTCCTCTTTAGATCCTACAGCGCGCAAAAAGGGGTCGGTTAGATCCTATACGGCGCTAAACAATTCCTTTGTTTTTTCTGCGTTCTTTAAGTTCGTAAACGTTCTATTCTAAATAAACATATGATTTTATAAATAATTTAAAGATGAATTCTATCAGGGTGAAAATGACTAGGTGGTAAAGTAACTACTTGTTCCTTGAGAAAATATCACGTGTAGAGAAACACCTGACGCAACTTAATAATAATTGGTTACATCATCTCTAAGAACTTTTTTTATTATTTTTCTTCTCAAGCGTTCATTCTTTATTTTTTCCTAACGGCGAGCGGTTACGCCCTAAATTTCAGCCTGAAGGATTTTAACTTACTACTTACTTAAAGGTACTATAATGCATTGTGCATCGTGCATTGTGCATTATGCATTGTGCATTGTGCGTAAGTGTGAACGGGCCTGTAGGGTGCATTCCTGCTAAACGCAGACTTAGGGAACTGGTGTTGGTGTGAGATAGGTAGGGCCCCCTTCCCTCTTAACTATTTATAGCAGTAAATCAACCCAAAATAACAAAACGTAAGTAAATTTTATTTCATTTTAATTTAATTTTTATTTTACAATTATATATATATATATAAAATTTTATTTCATTTTAAGTTTTATTTTTCACTTTATTTTATGGTTGAATTATATCTGGCTGACGCTGAAAATTAGAATGCAGACATGAAGGGACCAATTAAAATTGTGCGGTAATGACGTTTTTTTTAAAAAAAAACCAATAAGAACGCATAATTTTTTTTTAATTCCACCTTTTTACCAAATATACTAGAATTAACCATCTTTAACCCTTTAAAAATTTGCATTTGGGTTTTAAATTAAGTAAATTGATAAATAATTATTAAAATACGGGTTTTGATCTTTATTATTAAACGGATTTCGTTAAAAATTTTGAATGGCTTTGTTGTTAAATAGCCGATTCAATACTGCAATTTTCGGCGTCAGCTAGATTTTATTTGCCTATAGTTTTGTTTAGTTTTGTTAGTTTATTATTTTGTGTTATATTTTTTAAAAACAAATCTCACCTCACTCCAATCCCTAAAATCCTCTATTGGAGGTGGGCACATTGACTAGAACCTTATACCAGCAACAGTGCTGATACAGGGTTTTTAGGCCGTAATATGCAATATTCATGGACGGCCCACCTCTGCTATATAAAAAAATATGTAAAAATAAAATTACAAACAAAAAAAAACACGCCAACTCTAAAAACAAATTAAACATATTTATTTAAATACTTATTTAATAGTTTTTTTGAATTGAACCAAATTTAAAACTCAAGCTTTTTTTGTATCCTAAGCATATTTTTTATTAATATTTCCGTAGACCTGTTTTTTCAAACATAATGTAAAAAATAACACTCGAAATAAACAAGCGGTATTTTTGTTATTAACTCGTTAACCGTTGGGAATTAATTTTTGGTGTAATACAATTTTTTTCCCAGTGCTACCTAATACATCGATTGGTAATAATCAAAAACCAAAATAAAAATACACCAGGCATTTGTATACTGCACCTTTAACCCGTTCCCGTGATTGACTTTTCCTCGGTTACAACCATGAAACCTTTGTATGACCTATGTTGTACTTCCGTCATAAATAATTTTTTCCCGAGTAGTGCCCAGTCAGCGAGCGAATCGAAATGGTTAAAACTGTACAGTAGTAATATGCAAATTTTTTTCACGGATACAGTGTATTGCCTAAGATATTTTATGTTGGAAAAATTTGCATATTGCTACCGTACAGCTTTACTATTTCATTTTGCTTGCTCACTGGGCACTATCATGTATGACGTAAGTACGACCCAGGTCATGCGATGAGTTTACCGCGGTAAGCTTTACGTACGACATTTGTCAAACAAAAATACCACGAGCTTAAGACGGACGAAGGTGTCACTTTTGTCGTACAAAGGTTTCACGGTGGTAACGGGTGAAAAGGCCATCACGGGAACTGGTTAATGCATAAAAACAAATAATTGGCAAACGCAAATACTTTGTTTCTTTTGTTAAAAAGTAATAAAACTTTAGATAAGATAAGCTAATTTTATTTCTAGTAAAAAAATATCACAAAACACAGTTAATACAGAATGAATACGCAACATAGCAGAGTTAATTGTAAACTCTGCTATGTTGTATTTTTTTATGTCCTCTGGTTTGATTAGTATTAAAAGTAAAGTACTTATCAGGATTTAAGTTCACCAGACTGTTTATAATTTTAAATGTTTCAATCTTATCGGTTTTATCTCTGCGTTTTTGTAACGATTCTATGTTTAATAATTTTAAAAAAAGGATTCACTTTTGCACATAATGTTTTTTTAATTCAATAGGAATAGGGATTACTTGTAATAAAATTTCTTAAATTTTTATAAATTTCAGCTATATTCATTATAAGATATTTTACACTCAAGTTATAAAGTTTTTAATCGTATTAAATATCTTAGGGCACGCAACAGTTTTATATAGAAAGAGAAAAGAAGGGATATTTTGCGGGGTCATAGTGAACCAAAGTTTTTTCGCGCTAATCTGTTAATCCCTGGGTTTTTGTGGAAAATCTTTTGTATTTCCTGTGGACATATGCCAGCCATCTTGTAGCGGGTAGACAGTTTACAGCGTTTGAAATGCGCTACTTGCTATTTGTCGTAAATTCCTACATATCAATATGCGACACAGTGGCTGATCTTACGTCGGTCCCTGGAGCGAGTCCTCGCTGAGACACACTGCATTGTGATAATATTCTTTGTTAATATTGTTATATGGAGTATTTGGTTGCGTAATTAGTGCTGAGTAACATCAGCCTTGCGTATCCTGCTTTATGCGAAATAAATTTGTTTAAAATCAATGTGTTCTTCAGCAAAGTTCATAAAACAAAATGATTTTTTTAAATAAGAAATTTTAACTACGAATAAAATACAAACAAACTATACTAATAACATAACAATTAAAACCTAAAACAAATTAATCATAATAATTCAGTTATTAAATTATTTTTTAGGGAACTTTGAGCCGACAGAATTTTTTAGGAACTTGAAGCCACAAGCAATGGGAACTTAGAGCCTTTGAAAAAAAATTGGTTTGGGGTTAATTTTAGGCTTCGCTTAAGCTTAGGTAAACGATTTAGTGACTTTTACTTTCGGCTCCAAGTTCCCTATTTTCGGTTCCAAGTTCCCTATTTTCGGCTCCAAGTTCCCTATTTTCGGCTCCAAGTTCCCTATTTTCGGCTCCAAGTTCCCTATTTTCGGCTCCAAGTTCCCTATTTTCGGCTCCAAGTTCCCTATTTTCGGCTCCAAGTTCCCTATTTTCGGCTCCAAGTTCCAGCTCGAAATTCCCTCGGCTCCATCGACCCTAAATCAAATTAATAAAACGTTTTATAACAATGCATGTAAACGAAGGGTTAATCGTGTGCGCGCCGATAGGATCTAACCACCCCTTTACTGCCAGCTGCTCCTCCGCAAAGTTGTCATCTTTCGATCCTTACCTAGAATCTAACGACCTGCTCCCTTACCTAGCATACCTCCTTGAATCATGCCCTTATAAAGACGTATTTTCCACCAATTCCCCTGAACTACATAAACTGGTTGTATCTGTTCACGGGATTGAAAAATCTGAATTTCAATGCAGTATAAAACTAACTTATGCCATTATAATAGCATATTGTTAACAAAAACTTGTGTGAATTGAATTGGAGCAAATAATAAGAATGAAATTTAAGTATATTATTTTAAAAGTATGCCAATATAACGGCGTACGTTGGCGCCGCCTTTCAAACAACAATCCACTTTATTTAGTAATATCAAAATATTTAAATTTACACGACAAACTGTCTAGCGTAGTGCAAATAAAGCGTTATCATTGCAAATAATTATTCACACGATGGTCAAAACCCTCCGATTTGAACAAAAGTTTGTCAGTAGTATGGATTACCACAGAGTTATTATGACGACAAAGAGTAACTTTCAGCCAATGAGCGCTTGAAAAAATTGATTTGTAATGAAAATGCGGAAATATCCAATTTTTAGCTCCTCCCACTTTCATTGTAAGGGAGCAAAATGTAGCTGCAAATCTTGAATAGTATCCGTCATTTGAGGTTTTTTAAAATTATTAGTGATGGGCAGTTTCGGTTCCGGGTTCCGAATGTTTCGGGCAAAATTTGGAATTCCGGTTCCGGTTACTGTACCGGATTTTTGGAAAATCTTAATTCCGGTTCTGGTTCCGGGGTTTCGCAGTTTTTATAGGCAGTTCCGGTAGCGGGTTCCAGATGCTCCAGGCAAAATTTGGAATTTCGGTTCCGGTTCCTGTTCCTGATTTTTGGAATATATCGTTTCCGGTGTTCCAGGGGTACCGCAGTTCCGCCCATCATTAGCGACACTCTCTGTCATGATGACCGAAACTCTCATTTAAACGGAAGTTTTCCAGTGTCATATCTTTAGAGAGTTACGACGTTTTAGAATCATTTTACCCTATTAGCGCTTAGGAAAAAATGGAGATTTCTCATTCATTGGAGATCAATTTTTCCCAAGCGCTAATTGGCTAAAACAGCTACTCTCACAACCATTCCCACAGAGCAAAACATATATAACGTGATCACGAATACTATATGAAATTTTGAGGGTCCTTAAAATTCTGAAGTGGTCCGCTTTTTTTGGTAAAGCTATCAATTTTAAACATGGACTGCTCAGACTTGTTAGTTCTTTTTAAAAAAATGACTACAAAAAGCACATATGCAGGTTAAACCTGCATTAATTGCTCTTACGACACAAAAAAAATCTCGCAGTATTATAGAAATTTAATAATAAATTAGAGATCGTGATGGTTTTTAACATAAAATATTATAAATTGATCGATTTTATAGCAAAAAAAACGTAAACCAAATTGGCACAGATGCAAACTTTTAACTTGTGTGCGTGTAAAGGCTGCTTCATATTTTTGACAAAACATCCTTTGGCCAATCGCAGCGTTCAAAACATCCTTTGGACTTTGTCTAAAGGACAAAGTCCTTTGCAATTGTCCTTTGGACTTCATTGCCAAAGGACGTTTTGTTATTAGTATGAACCAGCCTTAACAGATTTGTTATCTCGAAAAAAGAACAAGACGCGTAGTAATATAAAGCTATAACTAACTAAATTTTCAGACATAAGGCTTGGTTTCCTTTTGTTTTATTCTTTTAACAAGACCGTTTCGTATTAAATCACAAATAGAAAAAAGGTATCTTTAATTGGAAATTTGAAAAAAAATTTCGTCAGTATATTCTTCCAACGGCTTGAATTTTTTGAAATATCACGTTTTTTTTTAATATCAAACAAATAAAATAGTTTGGTCATCGACCAAGGTCACGTAAGGAATAATTTGCATACGATTTGGTTAAAAAGTGCGACGCAGCTGTTGAAGCACCTTAATTTTTTCGATTAAAAACCGCGCAAAAACTGGCTGAACGTACTATTACCTCAAAAAGTTGAGGTAGCCGCGAAGTTACCTTTTTTTCCACTTTATCTTGCAATTTTAAGGGGGCTCTTTATCTTTGAGCAAATTGATTTTTTTCAGCCGCACACATGAATTTAAATGGGTCCTTATTACTGAAGGTTCATTTTAGACTTTTGAACATCCGGTTTTAGGGAGGAGAAAACACACAATTGAACCCAACTGATATGAATCAAATCAATCAAAATTCATAAAACTAAAGATAATTTTCATCAGGGTGAAATTGTGGGGGTGGTCCGGTAACCACTCCCGTTTTTTGAAAAAATATAACAAACACGCAACGCAACTTCATAATCATTGGTTACATTGACTGTCGATTTATTTATTTTTTTTTATTTTCCTTCGCTAGCGCATTTATTGTTTGTTTCTTCCTGACGGAGAGTGGTTACGCCCTTAATTTCAGCATGAAAGACTAGCTTTAGAACTTTAACAGACAATAAAAAAAATTTTGTTTAAAATCTTTTGTTACTTTATAATGTCAATTCGGATGGCTATGAACAAATTACAGCACAACAATGTAAACCTGTGGTTTTTTAAACGTGGTTTTTTTATTATAAATATACGTTTCGCTTTCTTATGAATGGCTATGACATGACTCCTACTTTTATTAAATAAACAACTGGCCAGTGTCGTAGTTCCTGTTTATTCCTGACAGCTAATTTTTGTGTTGGAACAAAACAGAAATAGCCACTTATAGTCAAATAATAAAAAAATTGTGTATTAACAAGATTATATAAGAGAAGAATGTACCACTCAATACAAAAAATTGCACCCATCCGTGCATCGGTTTGCCATAAATAAACCCCCCGGGGGGTCTATATACTCCCCCGGGGGGGTCTATATACTCCCTCGGGGGGGTCTATATACTCCCCCGGGGGGGTCTATATACTCCCCCGGGGGGTCTATATACTCCCCCGGGGGGTCTATATACTCCCCCGGGGGAGTCTATATACTCCCCCCGGGGGAGCATATAAACCCCCCCGGGGGAGTATATAGACCCCCCGGGGGAGTATATAGACCCCCCGGGGGAGTATATAGACCCCCCCCGGGGGAGCATATAAACCCCCCCCGGGGGAGTGTATATGCTCCTCCAAAATTTAAAAAAAAATTTTTTTTGTGGAAACGCGTCGCCGCGGCGCGGTTGTCTCGTTGACTGTAGAAACTGTATTTATTATGTCGCCGAAAAGTAATATGTCGCCCCGGTTTTCCGGCCATTATCACAAAAACAACTGTTTTACAAATCAAAAGTTTCACGTTTAACGGAAATTTCAATAAAATTTCGATAAAAAATAACTTTATTACTAAATAAACACTATTTTTACATAATAAATACAGTTTCTACAATCAACGAGACAACCGCGCCGCGGCGACGCTTTTCCACAAAAAAAATTTTTTTTTAAATTTTGGGGGAGCATATACACTCCCCCGGGGGGGTTTATATGCTCCCCCGGGGGGTCTATATACTCCCCCGGGGGGTCTATATACTCCCCCGGGGGGGTCTATATACTCCCCCGGGGGGGTCTATATACTCCCCCGGGGGGTCTATATACTCCCCCGGGGGGGTTTATATACTCCCCCGGGGGGGTTTATGTACCCCCGGGGGGTACATAAACCCCCCCGGGGGGGTTTATTTATGGCAAACCGATGCACGGATGGGTGCGATTTTTTGTATTGAGTGGTACATTCTTCTCTTATATATTCTTGTTATTAAGCAGTGATCGATGTTCTTTGCGTTTTTTAAGATCACTCGATTTATGCCCAAATTTGGTGATTAACTAATAAAAAATGCCAGCTGTCTATGTTAACGAGTTCACTGGTGAATTTAAAGTATTTATAAAACATGTTAAAACGTTAACAAACATAACTTATTTCAAGCGTAAATAATTTCTTCAGGTGGGATAAGGGTGGGAAGCTAGAAAATAATGATATTTCGAGATAGAAATATTTCGCTGAATTTAAAATGAATCTTTCATACGCAGTTTTTATTGACTTATTAATCTTATTTTAAATACAATGTTGTTTTTGTTAATTTTTTATTGGATACTCCAATCTTTACTTTATGCTGATGTCTTGGGATTGCTACTAATTTTGCTGATGGATTAGGACAAGATATAACTCGAAACGGTATGTAACCGCAACACAACGCGAGCGAAGTGAAAGAGGCTACGTCGCATTTCCCCAGAAAAATAGTCTCGATTCCCCATAAGAGTTCGATTCCCCAGACATTCCTATTTCCCCAGAAGCCGTTCTTATTTTCCCAGAACCCGTTCCTATTTCCCCAGAAGCCATTCCCATTTCCCCAGTAAGCAGTCGCAATTCCCCAGTGATAAAATCCTTAGAAAAGGTCTTGATTCCCCAGATAAATTTAGCAGTAGCAGAAGGTTCCAGGAAGTTTTGTTTTTTACGTTACGTTTTTCAACATCTCATCTTCTACAACTCGTCTTCGGAAAGCTCGTCTTTTTAAAACATGTCGTCTTTGGAAAACTCGTCTTTTGAATGCGATTTTGTAAACGTACTTTTTAAAAGACAAGTTTCTTGTATTTTGCGACTTAAGTTAAACAATGGATTGAAAACTTTTTTCCTAAGCCTAAGCAAAACCTAAAAATCAAGCTAAATATTATCATGATAAACTTTTATATTAAATGATTTGTTTCAAATAACTGCGAGCCTAAGTCTAAGCGAAACCTAATAATTAAGCAAAACTTTGTATTTAATAGTGTGCTCTTTGAATTAAAGAGTGAAAACTTTTTCTTGTTAAATGTTTTATTAATTGTATTAAGCACAATTTTTATGATAATTATGCTGGTTTTATTTCTTATGCTTTATTTTTTAGTATTGCAAAACTCCTAAAATATTATTTAGGCAATAAAATTTAGGAAGAACTTGAAAAAAATACTTAGAAGCAATAAAAACCACCTAGTATAACAATAAAGCAAAAGTTATATCAAAAATAGTAAAAAAAGTGTTAAAGAAAACCAATGATTCTGAATATGCAACGCCAACTGTATAAGATGTGCTTCTGGGGAATCGAGACCGCTTTCTGGGGAATCGAGACCGCGTTCTGGGGAATCGAGACCGCGTTCTGGGGAATCGAGACCGCGTTCTGGGGAATTGGGAATTTGTTATGGGGAATTAGGACTAAAAATTTTCTGGGGAAATAGGACTACTGGGGAATTCCGACTGACCCGTGAAGTGAAAGAAAAAGAAAATTATCAATTTAAGTTGAATTAAATACAAATGGAAACTAGATATACGAATATGATATATATAATATACTTTAAAATGTCTTAGTTATTTTAGTTTGATAATTTCCGTTACTGACATTATGTAATCGTCTGTTTATATTTTGTTATGATGATAACTACTTTACGTGTTTGTGTTATCTTCTCTCGGTGTTTCGGAAATTAAAAATTGAAGGATTGGAACTTTAAAAAATGAAACGAATCCAAACTATCGAAACCGGGGAAGAGCTACAGCGCTCCGACAGAAAGCTTCAGCAGGAATTCGAGCGGCTTTTACAATCCGACGCCATGGAGTTGGAATTCCCACCTATGACGCCGGAAGGGCGGCACTCCGTTCACGCCTGCTGCGCCAAGTACAAAGCCATGTTGGAGTCTTTTAGCGAAGGGTAAATCTCCATAAATTTTGATTTTAAATATTATTCCTTAAAAAAACACAACCAAATATCAGACCTGTGCACTGCCCCCCGGGGTTAAAACGGGGGGGGGGGGACAATTTCAAAATGGGGGGGCACGGGGGGCAACTTTTTTGAAACGGGGGGGGGCAATAAAACGGTGGGGGCGAGCAAGCAGGGGGAAAGAAAAAAAAGAGAAAAAAAGGAGTAAAAAAAAGAGAAAAAAAGAAGGGAAAAGGGAAAAAATTTTAAAGGGACAAAAAAAGCGAAAATAATGTAAAAATAGGTCTAAAATGGTTTAAGATACATTGAAATAGGCTAAAAACTGCGATGATGGCGTCCGCGTCATCATAGGTAAAGAAATAGCGTCATTATTTTAGCGTACTTTTTCATTTTTTGGCGGGGGAGGGGAACCTCCAATAAAACGGGGAGGGCATTTCCAGACCGTGCACAGGTCTGAAATATAATAAATACATTTTGATGATAAAAATTCATGGGATGCCCTAAAAATAGGCAAGCACTAAAAGACACCTACTACACCGACGGACCTAAGCAACCTAAGCAAAACCTCAAAATCAAACAAAACATTAAATTTAGCTTGATTTTAAGGTGTTGCTTAGGTTGCTTAGGGCAATTTTAGTAACAAGCTTAGGTTAGCTTAGCTTAGGTCCGTCGGTGTAGTAGGTGTAGTAAGTGTGGTAGGTGTCTTTTATTTAGTGCTTGCCAAAAAATAGAGGTAAGAAAGATTCCCATCATACGCGTATCTAAAAATTCGATTCGACCAATCCTAAAGTAAAATACACGTGAAAAACACCTCTGTAAATCTAAAGCTTAACCCTGCATTTTGTGATTATTATTGAGATTTATAAGCCAATTTTAAACTTAGAAGATGTCCTTTTTAATTTTTGTCATGTACAATTTTATTAAAGAAATTGTTCTCGGATTAATTTTTTAATCATATTACTAAGTGTCTGGCAATTACAAATATACTTTTATTTTTATCATGGTGGCTGGCATTTTATTTAGGTACAAACAAGTTCCATACGTGGGTACAGGTACTAAACGTGTACCAAAAATCGATTAGAGATTTCCACGCTACAAATACTAAATAAAAACATGTTTATAGGTCAATTTTGACCTAAAGATCTCGTTTTTAAACTTTAAAAAATAGTTGAAACACGATTTTTGATAATATGGGGTCAAATATAGGCAAAAAATGACAATATTTTGGGTACACAATTTTTACTGTTTAGAAAAAAAATTTAAAATTTAAAATGTAAAATGTCTGGAGAATCTAAAAATTTACATAAAAATTATAAATTCAATAGTCACATGGACCACCGAAAATATGGACAACAAATTTGTTTTTGTTTAAAAAGCTAATTTATGCTTATTTTTAATCAGATTTATTCTTTCTAAGCCTAAGCAAAGCCTAAAAATCAAGCTAAATTGTATTATGAGGCATTTTTATTAAATTATCTCATTTTTTAAATCTTAATTTTTTTCATGACTAAATTTTGATACATTTTAAGCGGCTTCTGTACAAAATTTGTGATGACCATAAAAAAAGTTAAAAATAATTTTAGAATCACCAGACTCTCGGCAATCTAAAAAATATTCATTCATATTGGTTAAAGCGCTATAAAAAATTTTTTTAACAGCATAAAATGTACCTTGGAAAAAAGGTCATTTTTTGGCTATAAAACACCATTTATTTTTTAAAGAGGTAGTTTGATCACTTTTAAATGCTCAAAATTAAAATCGCAAAGTCAGAATTGACCTTAGAAACATGTTTTTTATTTATGTTTATTTGGTGAAATTCTCAAACTGATTTTTGGTACACGTTTAGTTCTTGTACCCCATACGTGTACCAAAATTTGATTTGACCGATTTACAGTAAATACAAGTTGTAAAACAATTATTTAGCCCAAATAGAACACGTAGACCTCATTTTTGTTGTTTTTTTTAAGATTTAAACTATTGGTAAAAAGTTATTGTTGTTGTTGATAACCTGAAATTTAATTATATTTTATTGAATAAAAAGCCATATTCATGTAGGGTAGTGCATTTAATGTAGGGTAGTGCATTTAATTTCGACACTTTTTCGTTTTTCCAATGTACCTTTTCACTGTATGGCCTGATTTTCATGTTTGATAGTTGCTTTTACGATACTGCGTTGCGTCATAAAAAATTCACTGTACGAAAGTTGTTTTTTAACTTAATTAAATCAGTTTTTAAAAAAATGGAAAATTGCCGAAATTAAATGTATGCATTTAATTTTGGCACTTTACAAACAATCGATTGTTTCTCAGTCAAAAAATCATCATTTTCAAAAATTTAAAAGCCTATCATTATCTTCTTTAATTTAAGCTTTTACTTGTTGTTCAACGTGTAACTGGCAAAAAGTTACAGCTAAAATGCTAAATGGTATCAAAATGAGAAAAAAATTGGGAAAAAAGTGCATTTAATTTCGGCACTTTTTAAAAAGACCCCCTTAATCGAGTTTAAGTGCAGTGCTATGACTCCTACACATTTCAACGTAGTCTTTTAACTATTTACAACTATAATTTAAGACCTGACCACTAAATTCAACCCGTTTTTACCTACAGCAATAGTGTGCCAAAATTACACTATTTTATTTTATAACGATTGATCACCACAAACGCAACGTAGAACCACAGGGACTAAAAATTCGGGAAATAGACTAAATTTTACCAGGACAGTTTAATTTTTAAACCAATTTATTGCGTAATCATGAAATGCCCATGTTCTTAAAACGAGTAACAATTTTTTTAATTTTAAATCACACAATTTCACATGAAAATATCATAATATAACAAATAAAAAGCTCATGAAAGTCATCTACATATAATTAGCTTTCATTTGAGCTAGCAAACGTCGTATTCCGTCCAGGGTTACCAAAGATATAGTCCAAAATCAAAAATGTCCAATTGGGAAAAGTGCTGAAATTAAATGCACTACCCTATAAAAAGGGTGTAAAAGCATGAATATGTGATGAAAATTCACGTTTTTGGAAGAAAATTCAGTATAAAAAGGTACCTAAAATTTTCCCGAGAGGGTAGGGGGGTCAGATTTCAAAATCTAGAGGGGGGTCAGGGATAAAAAATTCGGAAATTTGGGGGGAGGGGGCCCCCCTAGATTTTCGTCTAGGGGGGGCCCCCAAAATTTTGAGGCTAGGGGGGGTGGACCCATAGGTGAGCATGGTCGGCGAAGCTAGGGGGGGTGGTGGTTAGTTACCCGGGGTAAATCAAATTTTGAATTCTAGGAGGGGGTCCCAGGAGAGGAGGGGGTCCGGACCGGACCCCCTCTAGCTTTTTAGGGAGGGTCGACCTGGGGTGCAAAATTTTGAAATCTAGAGGGGGTCGGTCAGGTGGGGTCCGGTGTCTAAAACAAAACAGTTTTAAACCATAATAACTTTAATAATTGTTCTTTTTATAGGATAATACTACATTTTATTGAATAAAAAGCCATATTCATGTAGGGTAGTGCATTTAATGTAGGGTAGTGCATTTAATTTTGGCACTTTTTCGTTTTTCCAATGTACCTTTTCACTGTATGGCCTGATTTTCATGTTTGATAGTTCATTTTAAAGCTTTTACGATACTGCGTTGCGTCATAAAAATTCACTGTACGAAAGTTGTTTTTTAACTTAATTAAATCAGTTTTTAAAAAAAATGGAAAATTGCCGAAATTAAATGTATGCATTTAATTTTGGCACTTTACAAACAATCGATTGTTTCTCAGTCAAAAAATCATCATTTTCAAAAATTTAAAAGCCTATCATTATCTTCTTTAATTTAAGCTTTTACTTGTTGTTCAACGTGTAACTGGCAAAAAGTTACAGCTAAAATGCTAAATGGTATCAAAATGAGAAAAAATTGGGAAAAAAGTGCATTTAATTTTGGCACTTTTTAAAAAGACCCCCTTAATAGAGTTTAAGTGCAGTGCTATGACTCCTACACATTTCAACGTAGTCTTTTAACTATTTACAACTATAATTTAAGACCTGACCACTAAATTCAACCCGTTTTTACCTACAGCAATAGTGTGCCGAAATTACACTATTTTATTTTATAACGATTGATCACCACAAACGCAACGTAGAACCACAGGGACTAAAAATTCGGAAAATAGACTAAATTTTACCAGGACAGTTTAATTTTTAAACCAATTTATTGCATAATCATGAAATGCCCATGTTCTTAAAACGAGTAACAATTTTTTTAATTTTAAATCACACAATTTCACATGAAAATATCATAACATAACAAATAAAAAGCTCATGAAAGTCATCTACATATAATTAGCTTTCATTTGAGCTAGCAAACGTCGTATTCCGTCCAGGGTTACCAAAGATATAGTCCAAAATCAAAAATGTCCAATTGGGAAAAGTGCTGAAATTAAATGCACTACCCTATAAAAAGGGTGTAAAAGCATGAATATGTGATGAAAATTCACGTTTTTGGAAGAAAATTCAGTATAAAAAGGTACCTAAAATTTTCCCGAGAGGGTAGGGGGGGTCAGATTTCAAAATCTAGAGGGGGGTCAGGGATAAAAAATTCGGAAATTTGGGGGGAGGGGGGCCCCCTAGATTTTCGTCTAGGGGGGGCCCCAAAATTTCGAGGCTAGGGGGGGTGGACCCATAGGTGAGCACGGTCAGGGAAGCTAGGGGGGTGGTTACCCCGGGGTAAATCAAATTTTGAATTCTAGGAGGGGGTCCCAGGGGGGTCCGGACCCCCCTAGCTTTTTAGGGGGGTCGACCCTGGGTGCAAAATTTTGAAATCTAGAGGGGGGTCAGGTGGGGTCCGCGGTCCAAAGCAAAACAGTTTTAAACCATAATAACTTTAATAATTGTTCTTTTTATAGGATAATACTACATTTTATTGAATAAAAAGCCATATTCATGTATAAAAAGGGTGTAAAAGCATGAATATGTGATGAAAATTCACGTTTTTGGAAGAAAATTTAGTATAAAAAAGGGACCTAAAATTTTCCCGAGGGGGGAGGGGGGGTCAGATTTCAAAATCTAGAGGTGGTTCAGGGGTAGAAAATTCGGAAATTTGGGGGGAGGGGGGGCCCCTCTAGATTTTCGTCTAGGGGGGCCCCAAAATTTCGAGGCTCGGGGGGGGGGGTGGACCCCACCCTGCCCCCCCTTTCTCACCTATGGGTGGACCCCACCCTGCCCCCCCTTTCTCACGTATGGGTGTAGCCGCTCTGACAAGAGCGAACACATGCTGGCCCGGTGCTGCTGCTGCACGTGCTGGTGGCCACGCCGGCCACGTGGTCATGTGAATATGGCTTTTATTTTATTTAAGTTTCACTATTTTGCCTTTTATTTTAATTCTTTCTTTTTTGTCCTTCTTTTTTTTCTGTATTGTTTGAAAAAAGTTGCTCACCCCATGCCATACATGGGCAAGTTGGTCCGGAGTGGGGGGGGGGGTTAAACCCCAAATTAAGGGGGGGGGGCTTAAAATCCGAGAAACGCAAAATACCCATATCGTTTTTTTTTTTTTGGAGTGCATTTTACCCATATTTTTTTATTTTGAAGGAAAAATAGGTAAAAAACGCTAATTTTCGGTCAAAAAGCCCTTTTTATTGCATTTTTGAGCTTTTTATTGCTTAAAACATTCATTTTGACCTCAAAACTTAAGTTTGGAGGCAGTTAGAAGTCATTTTAAAGACAATTTTTTTCTTCATTTTTCGAAAATTGGGGGTTAACTTTTTTCTCCCCCCCACTTCTGAGGGGGAAAACCCAGATTGGGGGGTTAACCCCCCCCAACCCCCCCCCCGTGCCATGTATGCCCCATGCCCCCTTCCTGTTAAATATTCAGGGAAAAGGCAGTGCTCAGATCTGAACTATTATTTGAGGGTAATAAGATGGTTTTGGGCTTTACCATTTTGGTTTTGGGCTTTTGGGCGGGGGCAGGGGGTTAAAATTCACACCCAAATTCTGAAATGGGAGGTTAAATCACCCACCCCCCTAATCAGAAGTGAGGGGAGGGGAAGAAAAGGTTAATCTCCACAATTTTGCAAAAATGAAGGGAGAAAAAATGTCTTTAAAACGACTTCTAACTGCCTAGTTTTAAGTTTAAAATGAATGTTTTAAACAATAAAAAGGGATTTTTGGTCTAAAATTAGAGTTTTTTACCTATTTTTCGTTCAAAATCAAAAAACGATATAGGTGAAATGCACCAGAAAAAAAACGATATGGGTAAAATGCGTTCCTGCGATTTTTATTAACCGTCCTTCTCCTAAATACGGGTGTAACCCCCACCCCCCACTCCGGATAAACTTGCCCATATGGACTCTATAGGTGTTTTTGGTCGGGTCCGCTAGGGGGAGGGTCCAACCTCAGGTGGAAGGCCAAAACTTTTTAGGGGAGGTTCAGGGGGGTCCAGACTCCCTTGGTTTTTTAGGGGGGCTCGACCCTGGGTGCGTGATTTCAAATTTAGGAGGGAGTCAGGGGGTCCGATTTTTTAACAAAGTTTTAATGAATACTTTTAAGTGTTTTTAGGTCTAATTCTCTAATGTTGAATTTTATGTACTAAAACAGCCTATTTAGACCTAAAAAGTGTATTTAAACACTGTTTTTAACTAAAAAACCGTGTTTTTGACAGTAAATAAAAAATATATACTTCCAAAATGGGAGGGGGGAGGTCCAGCCTTCCAGGGGGGAGGTAGGTAGGTCGGACCGCTCTCGAGCTTGGGGGAAGGGGGGGGCCCTGGATTTTTTCCAGGGGGGGGGGATCCAAAATTTTGGCTCAAGGGGGGAGTGGACCCCTCTGTCCCCCCGAAAACACCTATGATGGACTCCGGACCGTCCCCGCCCGGAACTCCCCGCTTTCTTCTTATTTCCCCCCCCGCCCCCCCCCCGCCCCACCCCCACAAACAACCAAACACACAACCAACGACACCAACCAACACCCCCTCCCCTCCCTCCCTTCCCTCCTCCCCCCCCTCCCCCCCCCCCCCCCCACCCCCCCCCCCCCCCCCCCCACCGGACTAGGGCCCTAATCATACATGGCCACGAGGGGGTTGGGGGGGGGTTAAACCCCCCCCAAATTCTGAGAAGGGGGGTTTAACCCCCCCCCACTCAGAAGTGGGGGGGGGAGAAAAAGTTAACCCCCCCAATTTCGGAAAAATGAAAAAAATGTCTTTAAAATGACTTCTAACTGCCTCCAAACTTAAGCTTTGAGGTCAAAATGAATGTTTTAAGCAGTAAAAAGCTCAAAAATGTAATAAAAAGGGCTTTTTGACCTAAAATTAGCGGTTTTTACCTATTTTTCCTTCAAAATCGAAAAACGATATGGGTAAAATGCACTCCAGAAAAAAAAACGATATGGGTATTTTGCGTTTCTCGGATTTTAACCCCCCCCCCCCCCCCACTCCAGACCAACTTGCCCATGTATGACTCTAATTACTCCCTTCGGCCTTAAAAATTCTCCATCCAAATGAAATCCAATTTAGTGTAACCATAATACAAGCAATTTAAAAGTCAAAACTATAAAAACTTTAGACCCAAAGAGAAAAAGGGTGTGGGAAGGAATTCCTCAGTTTTAAGTGGAAGAAAGGTGATAATACGCAAGATTCGACAGTCTTTAGCCGACCAATCGACTACTTCCGCCCTCTCAGGCAAACTCGCCACTGCTGATATGGATTTGAGGTAATTAAATTAGTGTGATTAATATAATTTAAAGTAAATAATCGTGTGCGTGTGGGAATAACCCCCCCTGCCCATGTATGGTTTAAAAGCATACATGGGCATGGCGGATCGGTTGCCGAAAAAGATTTCCGCAACAACAATTTCCGCGGAAAAAATTTCTGCAGCAGTATTTCCTCAGCATTAATTTCTTTGGAAGATTATTTTCACCGAAAAAATTTCCGCGAGGGATATTTTTCCTACTTTATTTTTTTTAAATAAAATTTTTAATAAAAAAGAGTATTCATTTATTTCTGTTTGCAAAATAATTAATAAAAATTTAGGACTAAAATGCCAGCGTTTGTAGAAATAAAAAAGAAACGAAAAAAACGGAAAAAATTCCCTCGCGAAAATTTTTTCCGCGAAAATAATGCTGAGGAAATAGGGTAGTGTATTTAATTTCGGCACTTTTTCGTTTTTCAAATGTAACTTTTCACTGTATGTCCCGATTTTCATGTTTGATAGCTCATTTTGAAGCTTTCACGATACTGCGTTGCGTCAAGTTTCACTGTACGAAAGTTGTTTTTTACTTAATTAAATCAGTTTTTAAAAAAATGGAAAATTGCTGAAATTAGCTGTATGCATTTAATTTCGGCTCTTTACAAACAATCGATTGTTTCTCAGTCAAAAAATCATCATTTTCAAAAATTTAAAAGCCTATCATTATCTCCAGACAGTTTTCTTTAATTTAAAATTCTACTTGTTGTTCAACCTTCAACGTGTAGCGGGCAAAATGCCAAATGATATCAAAATGAGCAGAATTGACTCAAAATGACGGGTATTTTTAAACACCTTAAATTTGGTTATAAAAAGCACATAAACATCGAAATCATTTGAACTAACGCCTCAAGGCGTGGAGGTCATGCATATAAAATTTCGTTCATTTTTATGAAGAATTTGCAAAGATATGATGTTTAGAAGTAGTGTATTAAAAACCATTTAATTTCGGCAATTTCCTCCCAAACTTCAATGAAAAAATAAGACGCCTAAAACCAATTGTAGTTTGTGTTATGCACTTTAAGATTTCTTTAAAACGCTTTAGCATCCTAGTGTTTAAGTGTGTACATAATTTCGGAATTGGTAACAAATAAATGGAGAGAAATTCTCAGAATTTGAAATATTTTTTTGTTCTTATGGAAAAAGGTGCATTTAATTTCGGAACTTTTTAAAAGGTACCCACTTAATTGAGTTTAAGTGCCACTTAATTCAACTTGTTTTTACCTAAACTGTCGCTCAAAACGACTGAAAACAAATTGCTATTTTTTTGTAATTTGGGAAATAGTGCATTTAATTTGAGCACTTTTTAAAATTACCCACTTAATCAAGTTTAAGTGCAGTGCTATGACCCCTACACATTTCAACGTTGTCTTTTAACTATTTACAACTACAATTTAACACCCTACCACTTAATTCAACCCGTTTTTACCTAAACTATCGATTGAAACGACCGAAAGCAAATTGTTATTTTTTGTAATTTGGGAAAAAAGTGTATTTAATTTTGGCAGTTTTAAAAATTTAAAAGTAACAAAAGAACAAAACTTCCAACGAAAGTCAGGTAAAATTAGAACCTAAATATTATTTTTTAACGGTTATAGATGCTCTGGTTTTAGCAGCAGACAGCAATATGTGTGCCGAAATTACACGATTTTATAACGATTGCTCACCACAGAAACAACGTAGAACTATAGGGACTAAAAATTCTGAAAATGCACTAAATTTTACCAGGACAGCTTAATTTTTAAACCAATTTATTGCGTAATCATAATTTGCCAATGTTCTAAAAACGACGAGTATCAATTTTATTTTTTTATAAATCACACAATTTCACATGAAGATATCACAACATAATAAATAACAAATAAAAAGCTCACGACAGTCATCTATATATAATTAGCTCTCATTTGAGCTATAAAACGTCTTATTCAGTCCAGGATTACCAAAGATATAGCCCAAAATCAAAACTGCCCAATTTGGAAAAGTGCTAAAATTAAATGCACTACCCTACTGCTGCGAAAATGTTTTTCGCGGAAATTGTTGTTGCGGAAATATTTTCCTAGAACCGTTGGATTAACCCTGTCCCCCAAATTCTGGGAACGGGGGTTTAATCCTCCCTACCGCTTACAAGTGGGGGGAGGGAAAGGTTAACCCCCAATTTTGAAAAAAATGAAGAAATAAATGTATTTAAAATGACTTCTAACTGCCTCAAAACTTAAGTTTTAAGGTCAATAAGCAAGAAAAAGTTGAAAATGCTATATCTTGTTAAAAGCTAAAATGCTTTTTGATCTAGAATTAGCGTTTTTTACGTATTTTTCCTTTAAAATCGAAAAAAAACTACATTGGTAAAATGTGTTTGTCGGATTTTAACCTTCCTATAACCTAAAGCCGGTTTGAACTTTGAACACCCCCACTTTGGACCAACACTTGCTCAACGTATGTTCAAACTTTTTGTTTTTACATTTTTGTATTTTATTGTATAATTTTTTCAAAATACCGCGAGATATTATGATCTGCTCAAATTGAAAAATTTTCTAATAGGCATCATTTTTGTGCAGACTAGTGCCTTTTGAAATGGCTCTTTCGCCACTTTCTAATATGATAAATAATATTATTTTTTATTAGTGTAATTTTCTTTTTTTTTCTATTTTCAGCATACCGGAAGAAGATTTAAATCGCACTAAAGCTTTTTTGGAAAAGTATCCCCTGACTCCAGCCGAACTGGCTGTGTTGCGCAATCAAAATTCCTCAATGGGTAAGTTCTCGTGCAAAAAATTTTCAAATAAAAGACGGTATAACATCACCAATCGCCGTAGGTGACAGCGTCTCCGATTTTGCGTGTCCCTCTAAAACCTGATGTTTAGCATTTTTAGCACTAGGATGGTTTGGATGGTTAGTAAATAGAAGTGATGTTCAAACTGCTCTAGTCTTTAATTTTAGGGTATAGGCAATTTTTTAGCAATTTTTTTGGCGTATGCCTACATGTTTACTACCTTCCATTATGCAAACGCTTTAAAAAAACGTTTTAATGGATAGGAAAAAAAAACGTTAAGCTTTTGCTAATCCGCTTAAAAATTTTCTAAGAAGAGGACTGCATTTTCCAGGTTATCATTTTTAGTCGGATTTTGGTCTTTGCTCCAGAGTAATATTCCTTCTCTTCCTTCTTAGCAAGCCTAGGTCGGGCTTGGGCACCTACGATAAGGTTTTAAAAAAGGTATTATATTGTCTAGATATTATTGATATTCCCGTCGTGCAGGGGCGTAGCCAGGATTTCGGAAAGGGGGGGTTGCACTCCATACAAATTTTTCAAAAGGGGGGGGGGTTGTAGGGGGTTGTACGCCAAATTTTCAAAATACCGTAAAAAAGACATTAAAAAAGGGTAAAAATTTTTGCGCTTCGCGCTACGTGATTCTTTTTGTTGTTATTTGCATTGTTTTTTTAAGTTAAACTTGAAAAATTTCCGGTTTAAAAAGGTATAACATTAAAAATCGTGCGATAGCACGAAAAAATTTTCTAAAATTGTCTTTGAAATTCAATAAAAACATCACTTAAATGTTGTAAAAAGGTATATAAATGTCGAGCGCTGAGCGGAGCGAAGCGCGAGGAAATTTTTTAAAATGGTCCTCTTTGGACCCCCAAATTTTTACCTCCGCCAACCCAAAGGGGGGGGGGTTGCCACCCCTACAACCCCCCCCTGGCTACGCCCTTGCCGTCGTGTACTATGTACCTGCGATAATCTTGCCTATATCTCCCTTAAAAATAGGAACATAGCCCGTTTTTTTGATACTCCAAAATCTTTTTAACTTAAATTTTGGAGTGCCTACATTCATGGACAAGTTGATCCAGAAAGCGGACAAATTTAAGGGATGCGGTTTACCTATGTCGGGTTTTTTAATTGCATTTTACTCATATCGTTTTCAATTTTGAAAAAAAATAGGTAAAAAAACACGCTCATTTAAGCCCAAAAACCCTTTTGTATTGTAATTTTGAGCTTTTTTTTGCTTAAATTTTGGATTTATTTTATTTCCACTTCAAACTTAAGTTTGAAGGCTGTTAAAAGTCAGTTTTAAAGAGATTTTTCCAAAATGGGTCATCATAGGTGTTTTTGATCAGTACCGCTGGGGGAGGGGAGTATAAAAATTATACTTGTAAATCGATTAGAAGGGGGGAGGGGTGTCGGCTTCGCTAGAGGGGGAGGTCATGGCGGACCGCTTTCGAGTTTTGGGTGAGGGGGGTCCCATAGATTTTTTAGGGGGGGGTTTAAAATTTTGGCTGTAGAGTGAACCCTTCGGTCCCCTTTCCCCAAATTTGGGGTTATCCCCTCTCTCGTGCGAAGGTATGGGGTCAATCCCCCGTGCCCATGTATAAATGCCTATGGCACTTAAGATTTGGACTGTTGGTAGTTTCGATAAGTTTTTGGGGCGAGGAGGTGAAATATAATCCTCCCACCGCCCACTTATTATACTCCCAGTCCCAACCCCATGCCCACCCTCCTATTCGGTTTGTATTTTTTGGGGTTTGTGTTTCAGTGAAGAATTCGGAGCTGGTGCAAAACTGGCACTTGAAGAAGGAGCCCAAGCGGGTCCCGCCCCTCCCGGTCAACTACGGGAACGCCGGGGATTCGATGTGGAACCTCCGACAGACCCTCCCGGTTTACGCCGTCCGGGAAGAAATCGTCCGCTCCCTGCACAAGAACCGAGTGGTAATTGTGGACGGGGAGACTGGATGCGGGAAATCAACGCAGGTACGCTCGGTTTTGTTTTGAGGGTTTTTTGGTCGGTTCGGGTATTTGGGTTATTGATTCGACGAATGTCTTGGTTCACCGAATCGAACGCAGAATCTTTGTGGTGGTTGAAAATTTTTTGTATTAATGGTGCTGTTTTTTGTTTTTTTTTTTTAAGCCAATTGTTTGTCTTATGTTTGTTTTTTTTTTCAAAATTAAAAGGGTTAATTTCCATATAATTTTATCTATGGTTCGTCTGTCCATAGATGGGCGTTACCTACTTTAGGTAAAAAATCTGAGGGAGAACAAATCTCACTAAGTTTTTACAGTGTTCGACCCTGGGTTGACAAATTTTAGAGGAAGTACTACGACGTACGTTGTCCAAAACAAGACATTTCTAAATTGTTTTTGTTCTTCTGATGTTTTATTTTATTGAATAAAAAATGACCTATTTAGCTGTAAAAACGTGTAAAAAAACTGATTTGTGAATGTTTTTGTTGGTAAAAATGTAGAAAAAAGTATTATTGAGCATTTTGTCGAAAGTGCGCACGACTGGAGTCTATTTTGATATTGTAGAAAGGTTTGGTTTTAGCGGCTCAAAATTTGGGGAGTAAATAGACACCCCTGAGTTTTTTTGCACACTTTCCACAGCTTAATAACATAATTATAAAAAGGAATTAATGTTTATTCTGAGGTTTTTGAAAGTCACCCCTTATTTTCATCAACCATAGGTGTAGGGCCCGGACCGGACCGGACCAGACCGGATCATAGTAATAATTTAATATGTATATATTTGATACATATGTAGATATAATTTATAATATAATCATTTTGAAGAGGTTTCAAGTCTATAAACAAAACTTTTACCAAAATAGCCTATTAAAAATTTACTAAAATCAAGGCAAAATATTGGAAACAATATTGGAAACAAACAATGTTTGGCTATTACAAGAAAATAATGTTTTGTTCCTTTTCACAGCAGCTCCATATTAAGGATAATACTTTTGTGATATGATTTTGTAAAAAGTAACAATAAGCACCAGGCCATAGTCAAGGGCTACTATTAGCCCTTCCTTGATTCTATGGGTAAGATGAAAGCATATATATATATTCTTGGGACAGAGGGCACCCCCCCCCCCTAGAGCAAAATACCCCCCCCAAAAAATCAGGCCCCCTCCACAGAGAACAAATTTAAATTTTTTAAAGAAAAAAGCCCACCCACCCCCCCCCACCCCCACCCACCCCCCACCCACCCCCCCCCCCCCCCCCCCCCCACCCCCCCCCCCCCCCACCAAAAATCATATGATTATTGATTTTACAAAAAAGTGACAGTGTAAGTCGTGTTAGCGAATTTAGCAAATAGGTAAAACACAAAGTGTTCATGTTTCCATGAGCCCTATCTTCACAGTTCAATTCTGAAACCACATTGTTTATTTTGACTCATTTTGTCAAACATAGCATTTTAATATTTTGCATAGTTATCCATATATTCATAATGAGTCGAAAACATGTTGACTCATTTTGTCATAATAGTAAAACCCCAGTGAATAGAGTCACACCACGTTTGACCCACTATTACATGAACTTACAAATTGTGACTCAATGTTACATGACCTGATTTCTCCGTATTATAGTTCGTTTGCAGTTGGCTCCTTTTGTCATAAGGTGTAGGTGGTGGTTTTCTACTCAAAACGCAAAAAAAATTTTTTTGAAAATTTTCGCATTGACTCATTCTGCCGTAGTAACGACGTTTATACAGCTTTATCTATGTGTATCCCTGCTTTTTTAACGTTTTCAAAAATTAAAGGGGGGAGGGGCGGAGCCTCCCCCCCCCCCGAAATTTTTTTTGTACTACAATCCGCCCCCTCCCAAAATGAAACTCTGGGTACGTCCGTGCCTAACTATACTATAGACGGTTAAATTTCAGATCCCCCAGTATATAATGGAGGAAGCGGCGCTGCGCAAACAACCTTGCCGCATCGTGTGCACACAGCCGCGGCGCCTCGCGGCCATTTCAGTGGCGGAACGCGTGGCGGCAGAGCGCTGGGAGAACACGGGAACTACAGTCGGATATCACATTCGATTGGAAAAAAGGTACGGTTTCACCAGCAAATTTAGTTTTATATTCTCAACTATTTTTCGGTTTTTTAGGCTTGTTTTATTTTGCCAAGCCGACCCTGGCTTGACACTAGGCAGGGGGGATGTATACCTATCCTCTCAAAAAATCCTAGCACTGCTCAAACCCCTTTAAAATTCCGGGACAACAGTCGGATATCACATTCGACTGGAAAAAAGGGTGCGATTTCACCAGAAAATTTAGTTTTATATTCAACTATTTTTCGGTTTGATAGGCTTGTGTTATTTTGCAAAGCCGACCCTGGCTTGACACTAGGCAGAGGGGGATGTATACCTATCCTCTCAAAAAATCCTAGCACTGCTCAAACCCCTTTACGATTCCGGGACAACGGTCGGATATTACATTCGACTGGAAAAAAGGGTACAATTTCACCAGCAAATTTAGTTTTACATTCAACTATTTTTCGGTTTGTTAGGCTTGTGTTATTTTGCAAAGCCGACCCTGGCTTGACACTAGGCAGAGGGGGATGTATACCTATCCTCTCAAAAAATCCTAGCACTGCTCAAACCCCTTTACAATTCCGGGACAACGGTTGGATATCACATTCGACTGGAAAAAGGGTACGATTTCACCAGCAAATTTAGTTTTATATTCAACTATCAGACCTGTGCACGGTTTGGAAATGCCCCCCCGTTTTATTGGAGGATTTGCCCCCCCCCCCGTTTAATTGCCCCCCCCCCGCCAAAAAGTACCCTCAAATTATGACGCCATTTTGACCTATGATGACGCCATCATCGCGAATTTTTTGCAGTTTTTAGCCTATTTCAATGTATTTTAAGCCATTTTAGAACTATTTTTACCTTATTTTTTCCCTTTTCCCTTCTTTTCTCCTTTTTTTCTTTCTCCCCTTCTTGCCCCCCGTGTTATTGCCCCTCCCCCGTTTCAAAAAAGTTGCTCCCCGTGCCCCCCATTTCGGAATTGCCCCCCCCCCGTTTTAACCCCGGGGGGGGCAGTGCACAGGTCTGAACTATTTTTCGGTTTGTTAGGCTTGTGTTATTTTGCAAAGCCGACCCCGGCTTGACACTAGGCAGAGGGGGATGTATACCTATCCTCTCAAAAAACCCTAGCACTGCTCAAACTCCTTTACAATTTCGGGACAACGATCGGATATCACATTTGACTGGCAAAAAGGGTACGATTTCACCAGCAAATTTAGTTTTATATTCAACTATTTTTCGGTTTGTTAAGCTTGTGTTATTTTGCAAAGCCGACCCTGGCTTGACACTAGCAGAGGGGGATGTATACCTATCCTTTCAAAAAATCCTAGCACTGCTCAAACCCCTTTACAATTCCGGGACAACGGTCGGATATCACATTCGACTGGAAAAAAGGGTACGATTTCACCAGCGAATTTAGTTTTATATTCAACTATTTTTCGGTTTGTTAGGCTTGTGTTATTTTGCAAAGCCGAACCAGGCTTGACACTAGGCAGAGGGGGATGTATACCTATCCTCCCAAAAAATCCTAGCACTGCTCAAACCCCTTTACGATTCCGGGACAACGGTCGGATATCACATTCGACTGGAAAATGGTACGATTTCACCAGCAAATTTAGTTTTATATTTAACTATTTTTCGGTTTGTTAGGCTTGTGTTATTTTGCTAAGCCGACGCTGGCTTGACACTAGGCAGAGGGGGATGTATACCTATCCTCTTAAAAAATCCTAGCACTGCTCAAACCCCCCTTACAATTCCGGGACAACGGTCGGATATCACATTCGACTGGAAAAAAGGGTACGATTTCACGAACAGATTTAACTTTATATTCGACTTTTTTTGGTTCGCTAATTCTGGATTATTTTGCTTTGCGACCATAAGTAGACAGGTGGGTTATACAGACCTATGCACTGTCCCCCCCCCGGGTTTAACCGGGGGGGGCAATTCCAAAACGGGGGGGCAAGCAGGGGGGAAAGAGAAAAAAAGAAAAAAGAAGGGAAAAGAGAAAAAAGGGACAAAATGCGAAAATAAGGTAAAAATATGTCTGAAATGGCTTAAAATACATGGGGGTGGGGGTGTCCCAAAAATTTTTTGGGGCATATATACCTCAAATACCACATTTTAGAATTTTTTGTACTGGAACCATACATGGGCACGGGGGGTGGGGGGGAATTAACCCCCTCCCAAAATTCTAAGCAGGGGGGTTTAAGGTTTAACCCACTCACTCAGAAGTAGAGGAAGGAACGGTTAATCCCCCCAAATATCCTTTGGACTTTTTTCTTTGGATAAAGTATGAACGCCACTTGAAATTTGTCCTTTGGACAAAGTCCAAAGGACGAAATCCAAAGGGAAAAGTCCAAAGGACAAAAAGAATGAACACGTTGTCCTTTGGACTTTGTCCTTTGGACAAAATCCAAAGGACAAAGTCCAAACAACGTTTTGACGCTGTGTTTGCCCTTTGGACAAAGTCCAAAGGACTTTTGTCCTTTGGACAAAGGACGTTTTGCCATAAGTATGAACCAGCCTTAAAGCTCAAAAATGCAATAAAAAGGGCTTTTTGACCTAAAATTAGCGTTTTTTACCTATTTTTTCTTCAAAATCGAAATACTATATGGGTATTTTGTATTTTGAGTTTCTCGGATTTTAACCCCCCCAATTTGGGGTTTACCCCCCCCACTACGGACCAACTTGCCCATGTATGACTAGAACCCTCTAAATTTCAGGGGGGAGGGTGTCCGGGGTATCCTATAATTTTAGGACAGCTGTCGGAAGTAATCGGGATTTTTTAACCTTTTTAATTCATTTCAAATTGAAGTGAGGAGAAGAGGGGTTAAAATCATAGGCAGAGCCACTCCCAGAGTTTGGGAGCACCAGCACACCGTACATTATTATGCACAGAGCATAGGTGGGTAAGGGGAGGGTGGGTGGGGGAGTTATACCCCGCCCCCCCAAAAAAAATCCCGATTACTTCCGACATCGTCCGTAAATTATACATAATCTGTATTTCCCCCCTGAAATTTAGAGGGTTCTAGTCATACATGGGAAGGTTGGGCCGTAGTGGGGGGGGGTAAACTCCGAATCGGGGGTTAAATTGAGAAAACTCAAAATACAAAATACCCATATAGTATTTCGATTTTGAAGAAAAAATAGGTAAAAAACGCTAATTTTAGGTCAAAAAGCCCTTTTTATTGCATTTTTGAGCTTTTTACTGTTTAAAGACTGGTTCATACTTATGGCAAAACGTCCTTTGTCCAAAGTACAAAGGACAAAAGTCCTTTGGACTTTGTCAAAAGGGCAAACACAGCGTCAAAACGTCCTTTGGACTTTGTCCTTTGGATTTTGTCCAAAGGACGTGTTCATTCTTTTTGTCCTTTGGACTTTTCCCTTTTGATTTCGTTCTTCTACTTTGTCCAAAGGAGGCAAATTTCAAGTGGCGTTCATACTTTATTTATCCAAGAAAGTTGGAAGCATTTGGGGCATGACGTCCCTTCCTCTGAGTGAGTGAGTGAAACCTTAAAACGGTGAGAATTTCGGGAGGGGGTTATTTTTTCCCCCAGGCCCCCTGGTGCCCATGTATGCTTCAGTACAAAAAATTTAAAATGTGGTATTTGAGGTATATATGTCCCAAAAATTTTTTGGGACACCCCCACCCCCATGTATTTTAACCCATTTCAGACATATTTTTACCTGATTTTCGCATTTTGTCCCTTTTTTCTCTTTTCCCTTCTTTTTTCTTTTTTTCTCTTTCCCCCCTGCTGGCCCCCCCGTTTTGGAATTGCCCCCCCCGGTTAAACCCGGGGGGGGGACAGTGCCTGGGTCTGTATAACCCACCTGTCTACTTATGGTCGCAACGCAAAATAATCCAGATGTAGCGAACCAAAAAAAGTCG
>JASAMX010021428.1:0-12610 GCA_030248175.1 Microlaimidae sp. YZB2_3
GCTGGCTCTACTTGGCACTAATCACACGTATTACCTAAGTCGATCCTAAGGTTATACGTGGAGTTTATGCGGTCAGGTTTGCGTACAACATAGGCATAATGGAGAATTACCACCACATAAAGCCGAGGTTAGCTTTTGTCTTCAAAGGTTTCACGGTTGTAATAAGAAAAAAGTTCATCACGGAACGGGTTAAATCAAAATTTTAAGCATGGACATTTAATTAAATTTTAAATAAGCATAAACTATAAACTTACGTACGCATTTATCAAAAATATTAGGAAGTTTTGTAAAAAATATAATTAAAGTTACTTTATCGAATTAAACAAGACAAAATCGTCAAATCATAAAAGCAAGCACTTAGCTTTTTCTCTTTTCTAAAATACGATTTCGGTTTTTTTTATTGCAACATCTGTATTGATAAATCGCAGTAAAACTGTTCATTTTTCATAATAACAAGTTGATATCTCCAGGATCCTGGACGTTATTTATTATAAATATAGAGTATATGCGGTTATATAGTTATCGTATTGGTCAACGATGGATGTGCTGAAATGCTAAATAAAAAGATGAAGGGTTCGACTACGATGTGTTGTAGAAGACTTAATTTTGGCTACCTTGTCTAATAATCTTGACACAAAGGACAGGGACATAAAGGGACAATTAAAATTGTGCCGTTGAATCATAAAAACTTAAAAGAACGCAAATTTTTTTTAATTTCGCCCTTTTATAAAATTAAAGGAAAATCAGTCATTTTTACCGTTAAAAATATAATTTTTTTAAAAAAATGTTTAATAAAAATATAGAATAATCTTTAATATTTAATTTTATTTTGCAAGTTTCGAGGTCAACCAGATGTAATTTGCCTTTAATAGAATGGTTTTTGACATTCATCCAAAATAAACGATTGATCATTATTCCAACTCCATTCAAATTTCCAAACACAAGCGTTATTAAAGAATCAAATAAATTGGCAGCATAACAATGACACCAAAAGATATGCCTGGCTGCCTTTTGGTCGGTCAAAAAACCAGTCGTTTTGTATTTGTTTATTTTTTTGAAAAGTTTTTTTTTAATATAAAACCTTTTTTGCGAAAACAATTAAATTTCGGTGTATTAAAATACAAGAATTTGTTTGTGTCTAGTTGCTTAGTTTAAATAAGAAATTAAGATTCTATATCGCAAAAGTTTTCGAATGTTAACCTTTAGTTTTAACTTTTTTGAGTTTTTAATACAAAGTAACATTCAATTGTAAAATTTCAATAAAATTAAAAGATACATGTTATGGAATTTTGTTAATACATATGAATTCCATCAGATTATACTCAGAACTAATACATGTACTAATACTAATACAAAATACACATACAAAAACTTCATTTTCACATAGAGATTTAGTAATAAAATTTTCGCTGTGCTATGAAATGAATTTAAAATATGCTATGAATTTTGTATCAAAGTATTTTAATAAATCAAAAATATAGATTTTTAATTGAAGATATAATCTTGAAGATATAATTTAATCTTGAGCCATTATTTGTATTTGTAATTTTAGTGATTTTATAATAACAACAGTTTCATTCAATTTTAGATTAACATCAGTAAGTCCTGAATTTTAAATATGGTCGGTCTGAAGTTTCCCAAATTTCTAAGTCAAGTAGTAAGATAAAATCAATGTAAAACAAATTATAATCACGACAATAAAGCGTCCTTATTTATACACGACGCGAGAAAAACATTTGCAGATCTGATAAAAATAAATCACCGCGGCTGGTTTTTTTCTCCTTTGTTGACAATAATATGCCTGTTTTTCTTTAAAGCGAAGATCTTCAAAGTTTTTTTGATGGACTTGCTGGCGATGAGTAATTAAGGTCTCTCCTAACAGTTTTCACTTCACAGCGTTGAATAGGAAACCAGTTGCAACACACCAAAATTTATTTTTTTATTTATTGTAATTATAAAATTTTAAAATATTCCAACGACGAAAATTTGACTGAGTGGAAAAAAGTAGAAAGCAAATGCGGTTTACAAATAAGTTTTTTTATTTTTGATTTATAGGAATTAATGAATAAACTTATAATTAATCTGAAATATGTAGTAATACAAAATAGAATGTGACAAAAATGTGTGCAAAATGTTGACAGTGGGAGTCGATTACTCGACCCCAAAAATGTTGACAGTATAAGTAGGAAGCGCGCTACCTGACTGCGCCACAACGACATTTGCCCACATCTTCTACACAAGATATATAAGCACAAGGCCTTTATTAAATCTAAAAACGCCCGCATAACAGATTATTATTACAAGAGCTATTATGCCTATTTAAAAATCATAAATTTTAACAGAAATAAACTAATTGAGGCTTTAGATTTCAATTAATTAAACTAAATCCACGTCCCGCCGCAATTTTAAAGAAATTAAGCCCCATTTTTTACGGTAATAGTATATTACGCCTTATGAACGGTAAAATTTCAATAAATTGTTGACGTACCATGAAAAAAGGTAACATATCCTCTGTATAGGAAGTATTTTCACTAATAGTGCATATTTTTAAGAGGTTTAAAAAAATTTTTTTGCGATTTGATTTTTGATATTAATTTATTTCAACTACTTTATTGATATCATCAATGTGCAGTTTACAATCGGGTATTTTTGTTTGATTAACACCCTTGTTAAATTTTGAAACAAACAGTCCTGTCCAAAAATCTCGATTTTCCATACTTCAGAAAACTGTCCGGGGGGACCTTAAAGAGGTTTTTAAATATTTTAAATACCCTTTAGCGATTCCGAATATAAAGTGCACACAGATCCAATCAGGACAACGGTGGGTTGTAGGAGTCGACTGGTGGTCGAAATCGCTGGAAAAAAGCGTATATCGTTCTGGCTGAGAGACCGAGTTTTTCAGAAGTGGGTCTCATTTTGCAGGCGCAACCAGTCCTGACTGGAATATCCACCTTAGTCCAACTGGGGCAAGTGTCAGTCCCGATGTTCTTCATGACCGGGATGTGCAAATATTGTTGTTGGCATTGCCCGTAGGTGTCGCGCACGTAGCTGGGCTGGGACGCACCGGCTGCGCTCAGACAAGGACTCTTCCGCCCCTTACAAACTCTTTTATCAGCGTCTTATACTTGTTATATAATTTCCTGCTTTTGTATTACAAACACTATTAAAGATTGAAAGCAACAAAATTTTCCAATTTAAAATAGCAAGGCAAGTTTCATTAGCAAGATAATCTACTTGAAAATTCACACTAAGTTTTTTTGTTTTTGTGTTTTTCGAAATATTGGTTTCTACTGTACACATTCATTTTAAAATTCACACTAGGTTTATTTTTCGTTTGCGTGTTTGTCGAAATTATTGTTTTTGCTGTACAAATTTGGAAGTCTGAACATCTGATAATCAAAAATTTAGAAAAGTTCATGCCGCTTTATTTGTTTCTAAATCTGATAATGATACTTTTTTTAAAAATTAATATTCATAAAAGTGATATATCAATTATTTTTGTAATTTAAAGCCTAAATTTTTGCGATTGTTACCGCTGCTCAGACGCAAAGTGTGTATGGCCTCTCGCTGGTGTATGGTCACTGAATCGGGACATAAAATTTGACATTACGCAGCACTGGCGCGTTTCTTTGTCGCATTTCTGTTGTGCTGGACTAAACGGCTAAAAAGTTCTTCATGGTTTGGCGTTGCCACTGTGATTTTGCAGTTGTGATATATTTATTACTGACATTGTTAACAAAATTTCTGCTAAAATCAAAGTTGCCAGAAAGTGTCAAACTTTACAAGCAAAGTTTACCATTAAATTCGAAAACGGATTTAAATGAACCTTGGATTTTTTTTGCTTATTGTTAAAAAAACAAGCAGAGTGGCATTTTGGTTTTTAATTTTTTATTTAAAGATAAATTCTATCAGGGTGAAAATAAATGAGTGGTAAAGTAACCGCTCGTTTTTTGAGAAAATATCACATGCAGAGAAACACATGACGCAACTAAATAATAATTGGTTACATAACCGCTGAAAAAATTTTTTTTATTTTTCTCGCTCAGGGGTTTATTGTTTATTTCTTCCTGGTGTAGAGCGGTTACGCCCTTAATTTCAGCCTGTAAGACTTTAACTTTAATTGTTTTTATTTTAACAATTTCAAAAATAATGCACTAACGAAAAATAAATTGCTACAATTTCTGTAAACAAAAATAAAACTTTAAAAATAAGTATAAATAATTTAAATTAAACAAACAGCATTACCTTTACAATTTTTAAAATGCTTTAAATTAGGGTCTTGTTTCTGAAAAATATAGGTATTAAAAGAAAAAAACCCGGTAATTGCTCTTCATAAAGTATAATTTTATTAAAGTGTGCCCCAATCGGAGCCACATTACCCTTAGGTGCTCGCCATTATTGGGAAACTCAACGAAAAATTGGCACCGGTTTCGATGACGACTTTCTTACAAAATATGATTTTTTGGTATGCCTAACTATGGCAATATAACTCTATAACTTTTTTGTTTTTCTAAGCTATTTATAACAAGCAAGACGTTACCGCTCGTTTAAATATCTGGGATGATAATTTTCAGGAAGTATTCTAATTGCCCAACAAAATGAGCATAAATACACAAAAACATCATCTTTTTTGTAAGGTGAAGTTCGATTGACGCAGGAAACAATCGATTCTATACCTAAAATCAATATATAAATTACAAAAAAATACAAAGTATTATATCCATGCGTATCTGTCATAGCTCACTTGTTGCATAATTGTGCAATCATTTTACGGCAATTTCAAAAGCCAAACCATTAAATTAAAACTGTTATCATGGCACCGTAATAAAACTGATAAACCACATAAACCATAGATTTTAAACCTTAGATTTCTTAAAAAACCTAGGCAAACCCGTAAAATCAATCTAAAATTTATCATGATAATTTTTTATTTTAATTTAATATTATTTTCTTGAAACCGTTAAACCGTTTATCATGTAAGATTATCCGGTTCCGGTAGCTAGCATGATATTTATAGCGTGATGTGCGGTTTTATAATAATTATCGTGCTGGATGTCGTAGCCGCACTCATAAAGCGCGATCAACGAAGGAGATAATCGCATTTTGCATTGGCTCACATTATAATATTCAAGTTGATAAAACACTCAATTCCTCTAAATAATAATTAATAATTTACAATAAACTTAAAACATAATCAAACATGCAGGAATTAAATCTTTTATCAAATTAAATTAATATTGTGAACTAATACAAAATCGAAATAATATTCGTTTTTTTAATTTTATTTTTTTATTTCGAAATTAAAAATTAACAATATCAGCTTGTTTCAAATATACTCAAAATTTTACAATTATTTATACAAAAATAATTTAGTTTGAACAGTATATATATTTTTCAAGTCATAAAATATGACAAAAAGTCCAAAAAACGTGTTTAAAGTCAGTTTTTATTAGCTTTTTAATCCGATTCTCTCCTTGTCTATGAAAAAAGACGTCCATACCTAATCTTTGGTTAATCGGGCTTTATGAGTGCGGCTGCCGGATAAACTTGATGTTAAATGAAAAAAATGAGCTGTTTAACAGTACGGAGTTTTTAGAGCCACAAGCAGGGAACTGGGAGCCATCGAAATTTTTGGCAACTTGAAGCAACAAAAATATACGAACTTGGAGCACTTAAGAAAAAATTGGTTTGGCCTTGGATTTAGGTTTTGCTTACACTTATGTAAACATTTTAGCAATTTTTACTTTCGGCTTTAAGTTTCCAACTTACGGCTCCAAGTTCCTTCGGCTTCTCGACCCCCAATCGGTTTAACCACGATGTGTTTATAAAAGGCGCCATATTAATTTCATTTTAGTGATGACTATATTGTTCACTATTTTTTTCTGCACAAAAAACAAGGCTCATCATTTGTACCTGAAACGTGCAGTCATCTAAATTTGGTTTAACACGCCACAATCCATGTTAATTTTTTTACCAACTTTGGTGTTTGGACTTTTAAAATGCACCATCCCGTGTTTTGTTGTGGTTAAGAACCTAACTCGCTTGTAATTTTTTGCCTTGCCAACTTTAGTGTGGAGTGGACTTTTAAAAAGCATCAACTTTTTTTGCACAGGTTTTTAAGTTCAAGAGTAATTGATCCCCGCCCAGATACGATATTTTTTGTATTGAGACCATGGCTCCCAAAATAGTGTAAATTTGTTCTATGCAAATTATCTAATTCATGTTTTGATGTAATAAATTTTTTTCTGGTAAAACAATTTGGTTTTTATGGTGTATTTTTTTTATTTTTAAACGTACAACAATATCTCGATGAATTTCTAAAAGATCAGAAAAGTTAAATATATTTAGAAAGTTAAAACACGCGGAATTTTTTAAAATTGGTTTCATTGGTGAAAAAAATAACTAATCACAAACTTGATTATTTGTGGGACCCTTAGGGATTTTAAAGTTAGAAGAAAATAACAACACATTAATATACCAGCAATACTGTGTTCTGGTCAGGTACATCTGCTCAACAGATATTCTTCTAACTAAACGCTAAGCACAATAATAAAGTGGATAGTATTTAGCAAAGAAACCAATAAAAATTCCCGCTTCTTTTCTCAATGTATAATTCTGATCTTCGATCATGAGATATTGTGTTAAAATCAAATACACCGGAAGCAAATGTTACCAAAAAAAATATTACATCAAAACAGAGTGAGTAATTTGCATCAACAAATACACTAGGGAGCCATGGTCTCAATACAAAAAATATCTATTGTCAGAGGATCGATTCTGAACTGAAGTACTCTGAAAAAAATTAATGCTAAAAGTCCACTAAAAGTCCGGCAAGGCGAAAAATTACAAGCGAGTTCGGTTCTTAACCAACAAAACACGAGATGACGCATTTAAAATTCAAACCAAAGTGGAAAATGGTTGGGCGTGTTAAACCAAATTAGATGACTGCACATTTAAGTTCAGGAGCCTTGTGCAGAAAAAAATAGTGAACAATATAGTAGTCACTAAAATGGAATTAATATGGCGCCTTCAATAAAGCCAATAACCCCGATTGGAACCAAAAGGAATTTAGGTACCATAAGTTGAAACTAAAGCCGAAAGTGAGAAATTGCTCAACTGTTTACATAAGTGTAAGCAAAACTCTAAATCAGAGGCCGAACCAATTTTTCTAAGTGCTCCAAGTTCTATATTTTTTTCTTCAGTGGCCAAGGTGGCTCCCGTTCCCTGCTTGTGGCCCCCCGCCGAACATGCTCTTTTACTCAATCCGGCAGCCCACGAACCAACCAACACGACAAGGAGAGAATCGGATTAAAAAGCTAATAAAAACTGACTTTAAACACGTTTTTGGACTTTTTGTCATATTTTATGACTTGAAAAATATATATACTGTTCAAACTAAATTATTTTTTGTATAAATAATTGTAAAATTTTGAGTATATTTGAAACAAGCTGATATTGTTAATTTTTAATTTCGAAATAAAAAAATAAAATTAAAAAAAACGAATATTATTTCGATTTTGTATTAGTTCACAATATTAATTTAAATCGATAAAAGATTTAATTCTTCTGCATGTTTGATTATGTTTTAAGTTTATTGTAAATTATTAATTATTATTTAGAGGAATTGAGTGTTTTATCAACTTGAATGTTATAATGTGAGCCAATGCAAAATGCGATTATCTCCTTCATTGATCGCGCTTTATGAGTGCAGCTACGACATCCAGCACGATAATTATTATAAAACCGCACATCACGCTATAAATATCATGCTAGCTACCGGAACCGGATAATCTTACATGATAAACGGTTTAACGGTTTCAAGAAAATAATATTAAATTAAAATAAAAAATTATCATGATAAATTTTAGATTGATTTTACGGGTTTGCCTAGGTTTTTTAAGAAATCTAAGGTTTAAAATCTATGGTTTATGTGGTTTATCAGTTTTATTACGGTGCCATGATAACAGTTTTAATTTAATGGTTTGGCTTTTGAAATTGCCGTAAAATGATTGCACAATTATGCAACAAGTGAGCTATGACAGATACGCATGGATATAATACTTTGTATTTTTTTGTAATTTATATATTGATTTTAGGCATAGAATCGATTGTTTCCTGCGTCAATCGAACTTCACCTTACAAAAAAGATGATGTTTTTGTGTATTTATGCTCATTTTGTTGGGCAATTAGAATACTTCCTGAAAATTATCATCCCAGATATTAAACGAGCGGTAACGTCTTGCTTGTTATAAATAGCTTAGAAAAACGAAAAAAAGTTATAGAGTTATATTGCCATAGGTTAGGCATACCAAAAAATCATATTTTGTAAGAAAGTCGTCATCGAAACCGGTGCCAATTTTTCGGTTGAGTTTCCCAATAATGGCGAGCACCTAAGGGTAATGTGGCTCCCAATTGGGGCACACTTTAATAAAATTATACTTTATGAAGAACAATTACCGGGTTTTTTTCTTTTAATACCTATATTTTTCAGAAACAAGACCCTAATTTAAAGCATTTTAAAAATTGTAAAGGTAATGCTGTTTGTTTAATTTAAATTATTTATACTTATTTTAAAGTTTTATTTTTGTTTACAAAATTGTAGCAATTTATTTTTCGTTAGTGCATTATTTTTGAAATTGTTAAAATAAAAACAATTAAAGTTAAAGTCTTACAGGCTGAAATTAAGGCGTAACCGCTCTACACCAGGAAGAAATAAACAATAAACCCCTAGCGAGAAAAATAAAAAAAATTTTTTTAGCGGTTATGTAACCAATCAATTATTTAGTTGCGTCATGTGTTTCTCTGCATGTGATATTTTCTTCAAAAAACGAGCGGTTACTTTACCACTCATTTATTTCACCCTAATAGAATTTATCTTTAAATAAAAAATTAAAAACCAAAATGCCACTCTGCTTGTTTTTTTAACAATAAGCAAAAAAAATCCAAGGTTCATTTAAATCCGTTTTCGAATTAATGGTAAATTTTTCTTGTAAAGTTAACACTTTTTCTGGCAACTTTGATTTTTAGCAGAAATTTTGTTAACAATGTCAGTAATAAATATATCACAACTGTAAAATCACATTGGCAACGCCAAACCATGAAGAACTTTTTAGCCGTTTAGTCCAGCACAACAGAAATGCGACAAAGAAACGCGCCAGTGCTGCGTAATGTCAAAATTTATGTCCCGATTCAGTGACCATACAGCAGCGAGAGGCCATACACACTTTGCGTCTGAGCAGCGGTAACAATCGCAAAAATTTAGGTTTTAAATTACAAAAATAATTGATATATCACTTTTATGAATATTAATTTTTAAAAAAAGTATCATTATCAGATTTAGAAACAAATAAAGCGGCATGAACTTTTCTAAATTTTTGATTATCAGATGTTCAGACTTCCAAATTTGTACAGCAAAAACAATAATTTCGACAAACACGCAAACGAAAAATAAACCTAGTGTGAATTTTAAAATGAATGTGTACAGTAGAAACCAATATTTCGAATAACACAAAAACAAAAAAACTTAGTGTGAATTTTCAAGTAGATTGATTATCTTGCTAATGAAACTTGCCTTGCTATTTTAAATTGGAAAATTTTGTTGCTTTCAATCTTTAATAGTGTTTGTAATACAAAAGCAGGAAATTATATAACAAGTATAAGACGTTGATAAAAGAGTTTGTAAGGGGCGGAAGAGTCCTTGTCTGAGCGCCAGCGGTGCGTCCAGCCCAGCTACGTGCGCGACACCTACGGGCAATGCCAACAACAATATTTGCGCATCCCGGTCATGAAGAACATCGGGACTGACGCTTGCCCCAGTTGGACTAAGGTGGATATTCCAGTCAGGACTGGTTGCGCCTGCAAAATGAGACCCACTTCTGAAACTGGTCTCTCAGCCAGAACGATATACGCTTTTTTCCAGCGATTTCGACCACCGGTCGACTCCTACAACCCACCGTTGTCCTGATTGGATCTGTGTGCGCTTTATATTCGGAATCGCTAAAGGGTATTTAAAATATTTTCAAACCTTTTAAGGTCCCCCCGGACAGTTTCTGAAGTATGGAAAATCGAGAATTTTGGACAGGACTGTTTGTTTCAAAATTTAACAAGGGTGTTAATCAAACAAAAATACCCGATTGTAAACTGCACATTGATGATATCAATAAAGTAGTTGAAATAAATTAATATCAAAAATCAAATCGCAAAAAAATTTTTTTAAACCTCTTAAAAATATGCACTATTAGTGAAAATACTTCCTATACAGAGGATATGTTACCTTTTTTCATGGTACGTCAACAATTTATTGAAATTTTACCGTTCATAAGGCGTAATATACTAATTACGGTAAAAAGAGGGCTTAATTTCCTTAAAATTGCGGCGGGACGTGGATTTAGTTTAATTTAATTGAAATCTAAAGCCTCAATTAGTTTATTTCTGTTAAAATTTATGATTTTTAAATAGGCATAGTAGCTCTTGTAATAATAATCTGTTATGCGGGCGTTTTTAGATTTAATAAAGGCCTTGTGCTTATATATCTTGTGACAAGATGTGGGCAAATGTCGTTGTGGCGCAGTCAGGGTAGCGCGCTCCCTACTTATACTGTCAATATTTTTGGGGTCGAGTAATCAACTTCGCACTGGTCAACATTTTGCACACATTTTTGTCACATTCTATTTTGTATTACTACATATTTCAGATTAATTATAAGTTTATTCATTAATTCCTATAAAATCAAAAACAAAAAAACTTATTTGTAAACCGCATTTGCTTTCTACTTTTTTCCACTCAGTCAAATTTTCGTCGTTGGAATATTTTAAAATTTTATAATTACAATAAATAAAAAAATAAATTTTGTGTGTTGCAACTGTTTTCCTATTCAACGCTGTGAAGTGAAAACTGTTAGGAGAGACTTTAATTACTCATCGCCAGCAAGTCCATCAAAAAAACTTTGAAAGAACTTCGCTTTAAAGAAAAACAGGCATATTATTGTCAACAAAGGAGAAAAAACCAGCCGCGGTAGATTTATTTTTATCAGATTGTAAATGTTTTTCACGCGTCTGTGTATAAATAAGGACGCTTTATTGTCGTGATTATAAGTTGTTTTACATTGATTTTATCTTATTACTTGACTTAGAAATTTGGGAAAAACTTCAGACCGACCATATTTTAAAATTCAGGACTTACTGATGTTAATCTAAAATTGAATGAAACTGTTGTTATTATAAAATCACTAAAGTTACAAATACAAATAATGGCTCAAGATTAAATTATATCTTAGAGGTATATCTTGAATTAAAAATCTATATTTTTGATTTATTAAAATACTTTGATACAAAATTCAGTAGCATATTTTAAATTCATTTCATAGCACAGCGAAAATTTTATTACTAAATCTCTATGTGAAAATGAAGTTTTTGTATGTGTATTTTGTATCAGTATTAAGTACATGTATTAGTTCTGAGTATAATCTGATGGAATTCATATGTATTAACAAAATTCCATAACATGTATCTTTTCAAATTATTGAAATTTTACAATTGAATGTTACTTTGTATTAAAAAACTCAAAAAAGTTAAAACTAAAGGTTAACATTCGAAAACTTTTGCGATATAGAATCTTAATTTCTTATTTAAACTAAGCAACTAAGAACACCAAACAAATTCTTGTATTTTTAATACACCGAAATTTAATTGTTTTCGCGAAAAAGGTTTGATATTAAAAAAAAACTTTTCAAAAAAATAAACAAATACAAAACGCCTGGTTTTTTGACCGACCAAAAGGCAGCCAGGCATATCTTTTGGTGTCATTGTTATGCTGCCAATTTATTTGATTCTCTTTAATAACGCTTGTGTTTGGAAATTTGAATGGAGTTGGAATAATGATCAATCGTTTATTTGGAATGAATGTCAAAAACCATTCTACTAAAGGCAAATTATATTGAGTTGACCTCGAAAACTTGCAAAATAAAATTAAATATTAAAGATTATTTAATATTTTTATTAAACATTTTTTTAAAAAAATTATATTTTTTAACGGTAAAAATGACTCAATTTTTGTCCTTTAATTTCATAAAAAGGCGAAATTAAAAAAATTTTGCGTTGTTCCTTTTAAGTTTTGTATGATTTAACGGCACAATTTTAATTGTCCTTTTATGTCCCTGCTCCTTTTATGTCCCTAGATTATTACAAGGTCAGCCAAAATTAAGTCTTCTACAAACACATACGTAGTTGAACCGCTCATCTTTTTATTTAGCATTTCAGCATATCTAGCGTTCAGCACAATATGATAACTATATAACCGCATATACTATATATTTATAATAAATAACGTGCAGGATGCTGGAGATATCAACTTGTTATTATGAAAAATGAGCAGTTTAACTGCGATTTATCAATATAGATGTTGCAATAAAAAAAACCGAAATCGTATTTTAAAAAAGTAAAAATGCTAAGTGTTTGCTTTTATGATTTAGCAATTTTATCTTTAGCTTTAATTCAATAAAGAACTTTAATGATATTTTTTCAAAACTTCCTAATATTTTTGATCAATGCGTACGTAAGTTTATAGTTTATGCTTATTTAAAATTTAATTACAAATGTCCAATTAAATTTTG
>JASAMX010021430.1:0-42152 GCA_030248175.1 Microlaimidae sp. YZB2_3
GTTCGTTCAGTTACGTATTGCCCCCCGGGGTTAAAACGGGGGGGGGCAATTCCAAAATGGGGGGGGCACGGGGGGGGGGCAACTTTTTTTGAAACGGGGGGGCAATTCCAAAATGGGGGGAGCATGGGGGGCAACTTTTTTGAAACGGGGGGCAATAAAACGGGGGGGCAAGCAGGGGGAAAGAAAAATAAGAGAAAAAAAAAGTAGAAAAAAGAGAAAAAAAGAAGGGAAAGGGAAAAAAGGGACAATAAAGCGAAAATAGGTAAAAATAGGTCTAAAATGGCTTAAAATACATTGAAATAGGCTAAAACTGCAAAAAATTCGCGATGATGGTGTCACAACTCCCGCTGTGTTAATGTTTCAGAAATATGACGTCTTATAAATACGAGTTGTAATGTAACACTGTCGAGCGATGGTGTAACGCAGCACGTCAGTCAATGAGGTACTGAGGCCGGAGATTACAGGTTCAAGTCCTGTATCGCTCATTTTTCAGCCAAAAAAGCTAAAAACAGCAAATTGTTTCGCAATCTTTCTTTCAAAATCTCGATTTATTCGGCCTCATATTTCTGGACGTTACAATAGGTCAAAAATGGCGTCATATTTTTAGGGTACTTTTTGATTGTTTGGGGGGGGGGGGGGGCGATAAACCGGGGGGGGGGGCAAATCCTCCAATAAAACGGGGGGGGCATTTTCAGACCGTGCACAGGTCTGTATAGGTATAAAAAAATTTAAAATTTGTAATAAGTAATTATCTGGAATTAAAATTTCTATTGTATTTTAGCGCCTTAAATTAAAAATTTTCTCCCTCGGGGGCATTCTGCCCCCCGGATCTCCCTGACAAGGGGCTCTGTCCCTTGACCGACCACGCTGGGGGCTCTCGCCCCCCAGACCCCCCATTACTGGGGGGCTGCCGCCCCCCCCCAGACGCCCCAGTAAAAATTTTCTCCCCCCCGGGGCATTCTGCCCCCCGGACCCCCTGACAAGAGGCTCTGCCCCTTAACCCCGCTGGGGGGCTTTCGCCCCCCAGACCCTCTTCAGAGTTAGTATTTACCCCCTCAGACCGCCCCCGCCAAAATGAAATCCTGGGTACGCTACTGAGACCCCATATGTATATAATCTTTAATTATATATAAGATTATGAATTAAAAAGTTTGCGATACTTGACTTTATAATCAAGACAAATATTATTATTTTATTATTACGTAATTATTAAAAAAACTATGATTTCTAATCTAATTATAAGAATATATAAACACATTATTATTAAAAGAATTAAGAAATAAACTTATAAGTTGCAATAAGGTCTTATTTTAATTTTACAGTTTTAAAGCATTTATAAGCTTGTTTTATGCTTTTTACGCGTTTTAAGCCCATTTTAAGGCAGCGCGGAAATATTGGGGTACACGGGTACACGTACACGACACCCCCCTCAAAATTTGGGTCTTGCCAGATACCCCCCTAAAATTGCACCCAAAATCCGAGAGGATTTTGGGTTTGCTTTCACCCCTGCACTGTAAACAAGTAGCAGACCTGTGCACTGCCCCCCGGGGTTTAAACGGGGGGGGGAATTCCAAAACGAAGGGGGCAACTTTTTTGAAACGGGGGAGGGGCAAGCAGGGGGGAAAGAAAAATAAGAGAAAAAAAAGGAGAAAAAAGAAGGGAAAAGGGAAAAAAGGGACAAAAAAAGCGGAAATAAGGTAAAAATAGGTCTAAAATGGCTTAAAATACATTGAAATAGGCTAAAAACTGCAAAAAATTCGCGATGATGGCGTCATCATAGGTCAAAAATGGCGTCATATTTTTAGGGTACTTTTTCATTTTTTGGCGGGGGGGGCAATAAAACGGGGGGGGGGGCATTTTCAGACCGTGCACAGGTCTGCGAGTAGATAGCTCTTTTGCAATACCGCGACGCCATGGATGCTGCGAAATGATTTTTTATTGTACAATACAATTTGTTTAATATTACCATTATTTAACCACTAAAAAGTATATCTTTCGCAAAATTACAATAAAATATTTATATTACACAATCTAATCAATTTCCATAATTGTTCCCTCCCTATGTGACACATTATTCACAAATCAGAAAATGTTCTTTTTAAATATATGTATAGTAGGTAAGTTACAAGGGGCACACTGTTAACACATATGTACACAAGTTTAAACAAACAAATTATCGTATACGGGCGAAATAAAATGCGCGATACTAGTTATTGCTGTAAATCGTTTTTAATACAGTCTCCGTGCAAAAAAGAGAAACGATTTTAAAGAACGCACTGCATAAAAAAATATCATAAATTCCGTTGCATTTTAAGGTGTTGCTTTCGTATAATATATAGTTAAGGAGACAGGAAACTAAGGAACATAAACAAACACCTGCCAAAAAAAAATATATGTATATATAATATATATTATATATATATATATAATATATATCATACATGGGCAAGTTGATCAGGAGTTAGGGGGGGGTTAAACCCCAAATTAGGGGGGGAGTTAAAATCCCAGAAACGCAAAATACCCATATCGTTTTTTTTTCTGGAGTGCATTTTACCCATACAGTTTTTCGATTTTGAAGGAAAAATAGGTAAAAAACCCTAATTTTAGGTCAAAAAGCCCTTTTCAGACATGTGCACTGCCCCCCGGGGTTAAAACGGGGGGGGGCAATTCCAAAATGTGGGGGCACGTGGGGGGGGCAACTTTTTTGAAACAGCGGGGCTATAAAACGCGGGGGGGAGGCAAGCAGGGGAGAAAAAAGAAAAAGGAGAAAAAAGTGGGCAAAAGAAAAAAAAAGGAGAAAAAAGCGAAAATAAGGTAAAAATAGGTCTGAAATGGCTTAAAATACATTGAAATAGGCTAAAAACTGCAAAAAATTGCGATGATGGCGTCATCATAGGTCAAAAATGGCGTCATAATTTTAGGGTACTTTTTCATTTTTTGGCGGGGGAGGGCAATAAAACGGGGGGGGGGCATTTTCAGACCGTGCACAGGTCTGCAAGTAGATAGCTCTTTTGCAATACCGCGACGCCATGGATGCTGCGAAATGATTTTTTATTGTACAATACAATTTGTACAATAAAAAATCATTTCAAAAATAAAAATAAAATAAAATAGCTCTTTTGCAAAAATGGCGTCATAATTTTATGATACTTTTTAATTTTTTGGCGGGGGGGCAATAAAACGGGGAGGGCAAATCCTCCAATAAAACGGGGGGGCATTTCCAGACCGTGCACAGGTCTGCCCTTTTTATAGCATTTTTGAGCTTTATATTGCTTAAAATATTCATTTTGACCTCAAAACTTAAGTTTTGAGGCAGTTAGAAGTCATTTTAAAGATATTTTTTTCTTCATTTTTCCAAATTGGGGGATTAACCTTTTCTCCCCCCCCCACTTTTGAGTGGGGGTTAAACCCCCTTTTTAGAATTTGGGAGAGGGTTAACCCCCCAACCCCCCCCCGGTGCCCATGTATGATATACATATATATAGACCCAGACCTGTGCACGGGTCTGAAAATGCCCCCCCCCCGTTTTATTGGAGGATTTCCCCCCCCCCCCCCCCTTTCGTTTTTTGCCCACCCCCCCCCCCCAAAAAAAATAAAAAGTACCCTAAAAATTGACGCCATTTTTGACCTATGATGACGCCATCATCGCGAATTTTTGCAGTTTTTAGCCTATTTCACTGCTTTATAACCATTTTAGCCCTATTTTTACCTTATTTCCGCTTTTTTTGTCCCTTTTTTTCCCTTTTTCCCTTCTTTTTTTCTCCTTTTTTTCTCTTTTTTTTCTTACCCCCCTGCTTTGCCCCCCCCTTTTTATTGCCCCCCCCGTGCCCCCCCCCCCGTTTTGGAATTGCCCCCCCCCATTTTAACCCCGGGGGGGGGGCAGTGCACAGGTCTAAGACCTGAACACTGCCCTCCGGCCCGGGGTTTTCGAAATTTCGAAACGAGGGGCGAACAGGGGGGAAAGGAAAAAAAAGTGAAAAAAGAAAAAAAAGAAGCAAAAAGAGAAAAAAAGGACAAAAAAGCGAAAAGAAGGTAAAAATAGGTCAAAAATGGCTTAAAATGCATAGAAATAGGCTAAAAACTGCACAAATTTCGCGATCATGGCATCTTTATAGGTCAAAAATGGAACCATAATTTTTAGGTACTTTTTATTTTTTTGGCGGGGGGGGTAGCAATTAAATGGGGGGGGGGGGGGGCAAATCCTCCAATAAAACAGGGGGCATTTCCAGACCGTGCACAGGTCTGTATTATATATAGATATGATAAATGATAATACGTTGAGGTTGCGACACCCACCTTACAGCTTTATAGCGACAGGAAGTAATGAACTTACAATTACATAAATAAGCACACAACAAAATGTTTATCAGAAGCTGAAACAGCGTCTCTGAAAACCTATAAACCAATATATGAACAAGGGGGGTCGGGTCGAGTATAGCATAGATGTTTTTTGGGGGAGAGGGGACAGAGGGGTCCCCTCCCCTTAGAGCCAAAATTTTGGACCCCCCTAGAAAAAATCTAGGACCCCCTCCCCCCAAGGCTCGAGAGCGGTCCGGCCTGACCCCCTAGCAAGGCTGACCCCCCTCCCTCCCGACCAATTTGGAAGTATATTTTTTATTTACTGTCAATAACACGGTTTTACCTACATAAAGATCAATCTTAGACTTAAAAAAACTTAAATTATTGAGTTAAAAAAGTTTTGTTAAAAAATTGGACCCTCCCCCTAAATTTGAAATCTCGCACCCGGGGTTGACCCCCCCCCCCCTTCTAAAAAGCCAGGGGGTCCGGACCGGACCCCCTGGACCCCTCCCCTAAAAAATATTGTTTTTCCCCTAGCGGACCCGACCAAAAACACCTATGGTATGTAGGGTGGGGTCCATCCTTCCTAGCCTCAAAATTTTGCCTCCCCCCCCCTTAAATTTTCGAATTTTTTACCCCTAACCGCTAAGCTGACCCCCCTCTAGAGTTTAAAATTTGACCCTCCCCCTTACCTCTCGAGAAAAAAAGGAGAAAAATAAAAACGGAGGGAAAAGGGACAAAAAAGCGATATTAAGGTAAAAATAGGTCTAAAATGGCTTAAAATGCATTGAAATAGGCTAAAAAGTAAAAACTACAAAAAAATTCGCAATGATGGCGTCATTATAGGTCAAAAATGGCACAATAATTTATGCGTGTTTTTTCATTTTTGGGCGGGGAGCAATAAAAGGGGGGCAATAAAGCGGGATAACAGGAGAATTTTGGAATAACAAAAAAAATCTCTTTAAAATGACTTCTAACTGCCTCCAAACTTAAGTTTTGAGGTCAAAATGAAGGTTTAAGCAACAAAAAGCTCAAAAATGCAATAAAAAGCGCTTTTTGACCTAAAATTAGTATTTTTTACCTATTTTTCCTTTAAAATCGAAAAACAATATGGGTAAAATGCACAAGTCAAGTCCGTAGCCAGGGGGGAGGATTGGGGGGATTAATCCCCCCCTCAAATTCTGGGAAGGCAAAAAATTTCGTAAGGGTTTTTTTTTAAGGGTAAGGTAACCTTTGGTTTTTTTAAAAATTTGGAAAAAAAAATTTTTTTTCCAAATCACTGTAATGTATTAAAGCTATCTAAAATCCATTATTTAAAGTGATTTAGGATCTTAAAAGCTCTTATTAATAAAAAAGGAATTATTTATAATTCAAAACATTAGTGCAGTGAGTTTAAAAATATTGTATTTTTGTTTTGTGTGAAAATATTTGCATAAAAGCGGCAGTATCAAAGAGCGGGAAGTCACGATTCAACCACTTTTTTGGTATAAAAAAGCGGTTTAAATAAATAAAGATTCAGTACTTAAATTTAGGTTTCCTGATGCCTTTTAAAAGCTTAAAATTAAAAAATTTTCCACCCCGGGGGGCATTCTGCCCTCCAAACAAGGGGCTCTGCCCCTTGACCCTGCTGGGAGGCTCCCGCCCCCCCAGACCCCCCATTTCTGGGGGGCTCCCGCCCCCAGACCCCCCTTGTGGGCCCCTATAAACCACCTTCCAAAAAATCCCCCCTCAATTCAAATCCTGGCTACGGCCCTGCAAGTACTGTTTTTACATACACAAGTACTGTTTTTAGTACAAAAAGGTATTTGTGACAACAAATTTAGACCTAGATTTTATAGGTGAGCAGGGGGGTTGGGGGGGTTATACCAGGGACGTAGCATGGGGGCGGCCGCCCCCCCCCCCCCACCCGAAACGGTCGGACAGGAGAAAAAATAAGGATAGTGGTTTTGGGCGGGGGGGCGGCCACCCCCCCTCCGAAATGGTCGCCAGATTTAAAACATGTGTTTAAAACGTTAATAAAAGGTTAATAGTGTTTATAGTAGTTTTATTTATAACATGTATGCCTTATATATTGAACGGCATAACTAATTTGAAATCGAAAAACTAAGATAAATTATCAATTTAAACTACCCGCGACAAGGGGAAAATTTGTTTTTTAACTATTAATATGCTTTTGGACGGCATCAGGAAAGTTTCTGTATTAATATTAAAGAAAAATATTTTCTCTCCCCCAAAATTTAAAAAAACGTAAGGGTCCCTTCTTACGAAAAAATCCGGCTTCGCCGAATTTCGGGAGGGGGGCGGCCGCCCCCTTTTTGAGTACGCCTCGTCGATCATCCGCTAGATTTTTAACTTATCTACTCCAACCAAATCCACCTTGACCACCATCTAAAAAGCCAGAGGATCGAATTCTTTTTATCCTAGACCTCCCATCATCCTTATTTTCAAATTTAATTTACCCAGAGTAAAATCCCCCAAGCTCCGGTGACCGCGTTTATTAACTAATGCTTGATTTCACCTAGGGACGTAACCAGGGGGGGCCACCCCCCCCCCCGAAACGGTCGGACAGAGGGAAAAACAAGAATAGTGATTGGGCGGGGGGGGCGACCGCCCCCTCCCCCGAAATGGTCGCCAGATAGTAAAATTTGGGGTTTTTCAGAGGCTAAAAATTCAAAATTTTCTAGCGCCTCGCTAATCGCTCGGCGCCAAACTTTAAAATAATTTTAGTACCCCAATGGACCCCCAAAAACCAAAAATTTGTTCCGCTTCGCTTCGCTCAGCGGTCACTTTCTATAGTATACATACATATATCTCGCTATTTATCTTGCCTAATGCTAATGTTATTTCAAAGTTAGTACAATATTTTTATAAGTAATAAGCATACATGGGCAAGTTGGTCCGGAGTGGGGGGGGGGGTTAAACCCCAAATTAGGGGGGGGGGGGGGGGGGGTAAAAATCCGAGAAACGCAAAATACCCATATCGTTTTTTTTCTGGAGTGCATTTTACCCATATCGTTTTTCAATTTTGAAGGAAAAATAGGTAAAAAACGCTAATTTTAGGTCAAAAAGCCCTTTTTATTGCATTTTTGAGCTTTTTTATTGCTTAAAACATTCATTTGGACTCTCTAAAACTTAAGTTTGGAGGCAGTTAGGAGTCATTTTAAAGACATTTTATTTCTTCATTTTTCCAAAATTGGGGGGGGGGGCGTTAACTTTTCCCCCCCCCCCCACTTCTTGGGGGGGGGGGGGGTTAAACCCCCACTTCACATATTTGGGGGGGGTTAAACCCCCCCCCCCCAACCCCCCCGTGCCCATGTATGGTAATAAGTACTACACAGAAAGCAAAACAAACAATCATATTGGTTGATTTTTTGATTTATGTACCTCCCCCCTCCTAAATTTTCCAGTCGCCTATAGCATTGGCTCGGATTTTTTTCATATAGGTAGGTACCCTAGAAAACATAGAGCCGAGATGCTGCTCATGTGCTTTGGTTTACAATGTGGGTTTGTTTAGCCAAGGGGTCTAAAACTAACGTCTCTAAATTCCTTTTTTGTAAAATCCAGGCTCTGCCAATGTGTGCTTATGTAATTTTTAACTAAGAAAACATGTTTTTACCGCTAAAAACATTAGATAATAGGTTATTAGGCCAAAAACAGTGTATTATACAGCTTTATCTAAGTTTATCCCTTTTTTTAACGTTTTCAAAAATTAAGGGGAGCTCCGCCCCCCCCCCACCAAAAAAAATTTCGGGGGGGAGGGGGGCTTCGCTCCCCCCCCCCCCGAAATTGTTTTTGTACTACAATCCGCCCCCCCCCAAAATGAAACTCTGGCTACGTCCCTGGGTTATACCCCCAAAATTTCGGATTTTGCTGACACCTCCCTTAAGTTTGGGGTGCCCCGGGATACCCCCCCCCCAAACTCGCCTCCCAGAGAAAAATTTTAAAGCGTTATAAAAGGGCTAAAAAAAATTTTCCGCGCTTCGCGCGGAGTGTTTATTACCTTGTTTATGTCATATAACTTCATTTTTTCTCTTATTATTCAAAAAACATTAATTAAACATTATTAACGTTTTAAACACCTGTTTTAAATGTAAAGGGATAAAAAACCTTAAATTTTGTAATAAACATCATCTGGAATTAAAATTTTTAGTGTATTTTAGCGCCTTAAATTAAAAATTTTCTCCCTCGGGGGCATTCTGCCCCCCGGAACCCCCTGACAAGGGGCTCTGCCCCTTGACCACGCTGGGGGGCTCTCGCCCCCTAGACCCCCCATTACTCAGGGGCTGCCGCTCCCCAGGCTCCCCTTCAGGGTTAGTATTTACCCCCCAGACCGCCTTCCCCAAATGAAATTCTGGGAACGCCATTGTTCTAGAACCCCCAAATTTTTATCCTTGGCAACCCAAAAGGGGGGTCGAACTCCAAATTTTTCCCTTTGCCGACCCAAAAAGGAGGTCTAGACCCCCCTGGCTACGCCCATCTATGTATATAACCTTTAATTAAATATAAGATTATGGATTAAAAAGTTTGTGATACTTGACATTATAATTAAGACAATATAATTACTATTCTATTATTACGTAATCATAGAAGAACAAGGGGGGTTAGGAGGGTGGGGTCCACCACCCTAGCCTCAAAATTTTACCGCCCCCCTAGAAAAAAATCCAAAAAAAAACAAATTTTCGAATTTTTTAACCCTGACCCCCCTCTAGATTTTGAAATCTGACCCCCCCCCCTCTCGAGAAAATTATAAGTACTTTTTTTATACTAAATTTTCTTCCAAAAACGTGAATTTTTTACACAAATTCATGTTTTTACACCCTTTTTATACCTGAATATCGCTTTTTATTCAATAAGAAGTAGTATTATCTTATAAAAAACTATTATTAAACCTTTAATGGTTTAAAAGTATTTTGCTTTGGAAATTGGACGCCACCTGACTCCTCTCTAGGTTTCAAAATCCTCCACCCTGGGTCGACCCCCCCCTAGAAAGCTAGGGGGGTTCGACCCCCCTAGGACCCCCCTCCTAGATTTTGAAATGTCATTTACCCGGGGTAAACCCCCCCCCCTCTGGCTTTTTGACCGTGTTCATTTATGTACGTAATTTTTAAAAAAAACTATGATTTATAATCTAATTCTAAGAATATATAAACACATTATTATTTAAACAATTAAAAAATAAAATTTATAAGTTGCAATAAGGTCTTATTTTAATTTAACACAGTTTTAAAGCATTTATTAGCTTGTTTTACCTTTTTTACGCGTTTTAAGCTCATTTTAAGGCAGCGCGGAAATATTGGGTACACCCCCCCCCTGAAAATTTGGGTCTTGCCAGACCAGACACCCCCCCCTAAAATTTGACCCCTCCCCCTATACCCCCTCCCAAAGTCCGAGAGGCTGCCCACCTATTCAAGATTTATACTTAAAATTCCGCGGATGCATTTCCAGACCGTGCTATATTATATGCTATATTATTAAATATTTTTATATTTAATAATACCTATATCAAAAACAACAATTGTGTACTAAAAAAAATCTTTGCGTTTTATTCTTTAGCCAACGTATGAGCTGATTTATAAACAAACAAAATTGAGTTCAAGACTGGAAGAGAGTTTTTATTACACCCGCCGCAAGCTCCAATCGTAATTCTACGAAATAAAAAAAAGACTTACTCTATAAAGGCTTTCGATCTTCTTTTCTACCGTTACGTCTTTTTCAAATAATGGAACTTGAAACTCCTTTGCAATGTGAAATATCCTCCCTTCGAGCTCTCTATTGTCAGTGTATGACATGCCTCTAAAAAAAACATTAAAATCATTTTGAGCTAAATAGCCCAGAACATACCTAAAAAACTCTTGTTTCTTTCGATTTCGTAGTTTTTATCATAGGGAACATCGACTGGAGGGTGAGTTACCGAAGTAATCCAGAATATTGAAAAAGATAGGTGAGCATGAAGAAGTGCGGTGCAGGCATTCTATTACCACCCAAATATCTATAAACTGTCAACATCATCTCGCCAACATCTTAAATCCTTAACAACAACAATTGATACTGTAAAAATGTTTTCTTCGAACATCGGACTCCCCTGCCACCTGCCTTGAACGACAAGGGGCTTGTTTTTTTGTTTTTGTTTTTGTTAATGCGGGCCGGCTACAGAATCCTGTGCCCAGGATTTCATTTCGGGGAGAAGGGAGCTCCGGGGGGGGGTAAATACTAACCCCTGAAGGGGGTCTAAGGGGGACGACAGCGGCAGCCTCATAGAAATGGGGGATCTGGGAAGCGAGAGCCCCTCAGCAGGGTCAAGGGGCAGAGCCCCTGGTCAGGGGGGTTCGGGGGGCAGAACGCAGAATTTGGGGGGGAGAAAATTTTTTTAAATGTAATTTACATTTAAAAAACTTTGCCCCCCCCCCTAGAAAAAATCCAGGGGGGCCCTCCCCTCCCCCCAATTTTTCGAATTTTTTACCCCGGACCCCCCACTAGATTTTGAAATGTGACCCCCCCCCCCTCTCCCCTCTCAAGAAAATTTTAGGTACTTTTTTATACTAAATTTTCTTCCAGAAAGGTGACGTTTTTTTCACAAATTCATCTTTTTACACCCTTTTTATACCTGAATATCGCTTTTTATTCAATAAAAAAGTAGTACTAACTTACAAAAAAGCTATGATTAAACCTTTAAGGGTTTAAAAGAATTTTGCTTCGGAAATTGGACACCACGTGACCCCCCTCTAGGTTTCAAAATCTCACCCCTGGGTAGACCCCCCTAGAAAGTTAGGGGCGTTCGCCCCCCCCCCCCTAGGACCCCCTCCTAGATTTTGAAATGTCATTTACCCGGGGTAAACGCCCCCCTCTGGCTTTTTGGCCATGTTCATCTCTGAATGTAAAGCGCTTAAATACACTAGAAATTTGATTTCAAACGTTACTTACCCTACAAAATTTAAGGTTTTTTTTATCCCTTTGCATTTAAAACATGTGTTTAAAACGTTAATAAAAGGTTAATAGTGTTTATAGTAGTTTTATTTATATAACATGTATGCCTTATATATTGAACGGCATAACTAATTTGAAATCGAAAAACTAAGATAAATTATCAATTTAAACTACCCGCGACACGGGGAAAATTTATTTGACTATTAATGCTTTTTTGGACGGCATAGGGAAAGACTTCTATCTTAATATTAAAGAAAAATATTTTCTCTCCCCCAAAATTTAAAAAAACGTAAGGGTCCCTTCTTACGAAAAACTTCTTACTTTATTTAACGAAAAAAAAAAGAAACTTCTTACTTTATTAACTAATGCTTGATTTCACCTAGGGACGTAACCAGGGGGGCGGCCACCCCCCCCGAAATGGTCGGACAGGGGGAAAAACAAGAATAGTGATTGGGCGGGGGGGGGGCGACCGCCCCCTCCCCCGAAATGGTCGCCAGAATGGTGAAACTTTGGGGGTGTTCGAGGCGTAAAAATTAAAATTTTTCTAGCGCCTCGCTAATCGCCCAGCGCCAAACTATAAAATATATTTAGTAACCCAATCAACCCCCAAAAACCAAAAATTTTTTTTTGTTCGCTTCGCTCAGCGGTACTTTACGTATATATACATACATATATATCTCGTTATTTATTTTGCCTAATGCTAATGTTATTTCAAAATTAGAACAATAATTTTTATTAAGTAATAAGTACTACACAGAAAGCAAAACAAACAATCATATTGGTTGATTTATCTACCTCCCCCCTCCTAAATTTTCCAGCCGCCTGTAGCATTGGCTCGGATTTTTTTTTTTTCATATAGGTAGGTACGTACCCAAAAAACATGGAGTCAAGATGCTGCTCATGTGCTTTAGATTACAATGTAATGTGGGTTTATCCAAGGGTTCTGAAAAGGTCTCTAAATTCCTGTTTTGTGAAATCCAGGCTCTTTCAATGTGTGCTAATGTAATTTTTAACTAAGAGAACATGTTTTTCCCGCTAAAAACATTAGATAATAGGTTATTAGGCCAAAAACAGTATATTATACAGCTTTATCTACGTTTACAGTGGCGTGCCCAGGGGGGGGCGGGGGGAGCGGCCGCCCCCACCCCCGAAATCCGGCGAGGCCGGATTTTTTCGTAAGGGGGGACCCCTTACGTTTTTTGAATTTTGGGGAGAAAAAAATTTTTTTTCTTAAATATTAATACAGAAACTTTCCTGATGCCTTCCAAAAGCATATTAATAGTCAAAAAACCAAATTTTCCCCGCTTCGCGGGTAGTTTAAATTGACAATTTATCTCAGTTTTTCCATTTCCATCGATTTTGCCGCTCAATATTTAAGGCATACATGTTAAATAAAACTACTATAAACACTATTAACCTTTTATTAACGTTTTAAACACATGTTTTAAATGGATAGGAATAAAAAAACCTTAAATTTTGTTTTAATTATCATCTGGAATTAAAATTTCTAGTGTATTTTAGCGCCTTAGATTTTAAATTTTCTCCTCCGGGGGGCATTCTGCCCCCCAACCCCCATTTCTGGGGGGCTGCCGCCCCCCAGACCCCCCTCACGATTAGTATGTACCCCCCCAGACCGCCCCCCCCCCCGAAAAGAAATCCTGGGCACGCCACTGTACGTTTATCCCTGCTTTTTTAACGTTTTCAAAATTAGAGGGGGGGGGGGGGCTCCGCCCCCTCCCCCCAAAATTTCGGGAGGGGGGGGGGCGGGGCGGAGCCCCCTCCGAAATTTTTTTTTGTACTACAATGCGCCCCCCCCCCCCAAATGAAACTCTTGGTACGTCCCTGATTTCACCCCATAGACAATCGCCAAAAACCAACGTCTCACTCTCACTTTTGTTGTTCCACAAGAATCGGTGGCTGGGCTCCGAGGAAATTTTTCTTAAAAGGTTCGGAATTGACGTTGACCGTTTTTACTTCAACTCTCACGATTCCCAGCTCGTACAGTGCATATAATTCCATCCAAAATTCTTGACAAAAAAGGCACGCACCGATACGTCTCTGTTCGATACCCGAAGCCTAAATTGGAATATTATTATATAACCAAAATTTAACGCAGACTGATCGGCATTGGCATATAAATTTACATATTCTTAGCATTCCGGTAGCCAAGTAAAAAGAAAAAATATTAATTTAACTGTTTGGTAAGTGACTGTATATACTTTATATAGGCTTTAGAAAAAAGAATTGGAGACAGGACTTAGTTCATTTATGACATTCAAATTCTGAAAAAAAATATAATCAAAAGGTTAGGCTAGAGGTAGGTAATGATAAATCGTTTAGTCCTAGAAATCTATAAACCTCTAATTTTACAAAAACTGATAAAAAACGTTAAAAACACTATTAAACTTAAATTTTATGTTATAAAAAACGAAGGGGTTTTTTCATTAGAGCCTAAAAAAAGTTTAAAATCGCGGGAAGAGGAGTGCTAAAAAAATTTTTTTTTCTGCCGAATCTTAAAATTTTTAGTTTTGTTATAAGCCACTCACAGGGGCGTAGCCAGGATTTCGGAAAAGGAAGAGGGGGGTTGCACTCCATACAAATTTTTCGAAAGGGGGTTGTACTCCAAATTTTCAAAATACCGTAAAAAATACATTAAAAAAGAGTAAAAAATTTTTCGCTTCGCGCTAAGTGAATTTTTTTGCTGTTTGTTGCAATGTTTTTTAAGTTAAACTTGAAAAATTTTAGGTTTAAAAAGGTTTAACATTAAAAATAGTGCGACAGCACGAAAAAAATTTTAATAATTGTCTTTGAACTTTATTAGAAACATCACAATAGTTATATAAATGTCGAGCGCTGAGCGGAGCGAAGCGCGAGAAAATTTTTAATAATTGTGTTCTTTTAGGAACCCCAAATTTTTACCTCCACCAGTCCAAAAAGGGGAGGGGGTCACATACAACCCCATAACCCCCCTGGCTACGCCCTTGGCCACTCATCACTAGACTAAGACGGGTGAGTTTGATGTGATTTAAAATGATAACCAATTTTTCTATATAAAATGAAAGTTGATGTTCATATCACCTAGCACAATATTAGTACTCCACCCCAGGTCCAGACCTGTGCTTTGCCCCCCTTCCCGGGATTTTATTGGGTGGGGGCCATTCCCAAACGGGAGGGGCAATAAAACGGGGGAAAAGCAGGGGAGAGAAAAAAGAAGAAAAAAGAGAAAAACAAAAGGGAAAAGGGAAAAAAGAACAAAAAATAAAGTAAAAATAGGTCTAAAATGGTTTAAAATACATTGAAATAGGCTAAAAACTGCAAAAAATTCACGATGGCGTCATCATAAGTCAAAAATGGCGTCATGATTTTAGGGTACTTTTTCATTTTTTGGCGGGGGGGGGCAATAAAACAGGGGGCGAATCCTCCAATAAAGCGGGGGGGCATTTCCAGACCGTGCACAGGTCTGCCACTCACTGACACACTACTATTATAAAGGATAACATAGTTAAAGGATTATAATACAGGAAAAGGTAGGTTATAATCATACATGGGCACGGGGGGTTTGGAGGGGTTAACCCCCAAATTCTGAGAAGGGGGGTTTAACCTAACCTCCCCCCCCACTCAGAAGTGGGGGAGGGAGAAAAAGTTACCCCCCCAATTTTGGAAAAATGAAGGAAAAGTCGTTAAAATGACTTTTAACTGCTTGTAAACTTAAGTTTTGAGGTCAAAATGAATGTTTTAAGCAATAAAAAGCTCAAAAATGCAATAAAAAGGGTTTTTTGACCTAAAATTAGCGTTTTTTACCTATTTTCCTTCAAAATCGAAAAACGATATGGGTAAAATGCACTCCAGAAAAAAAACGATATGGGTATTTTGCGTTTCTCGGATTTTAACCCCCCCCCCCTAATTTGTAGTTTAACCCCCCCCCCACTCTGGACCAACTTGCCGAGGGGGGGGTTGGGGGGTTAACCCTCTCCCGAGGAATTCTGAGAAAGGGGGTTTAACCATACATGGGCAAGTTGGTCCGGGGTGGGGGGGGGGGGTTAACACCCCGAATTAGAGGAGGGGGTTAAAATCCGAGAAACGCAAAATACCCATATCGTTTTTTTTCTGGAGTGCATTTTACCCATATCGTTTTTCGATTTTGAAGGAAAAATAGGTTAAAAACACTAATTTAAGGTCAAAAATCCCTTTTTATTGCATGGTTGAGGTTTTTATTTTTAAAACATTCATTTTGACCTCAAAACTTAAGTTTGGAGGCAGTTTCAGAAAAAACACATTTTAAAGACATTTTTTTCTTCATTTTTCCAAAATTGGGGTTTAACTTTTTCTCCCCCCCCCCACTTCTGAGTGGGGGGGGGGGGGTTAACCCGTTTCTCAGAATTTGGGGGGGGGGTTAACCCCCCCCCCCCCCCCCCCCCCCCCGTGCCTATGTATGGGTTTAACCCCCCCCCCCCCACTCAGAAGTGGGGGGGGGGGGGAGAAAAGGTTAACCCCCCCCAATTTTAGATAATGAAGGAAAAAATGTCTTTAAAATGACTTCTAACTGTCTCCAAACTTAAGTTTTGAGGTCAAAATGAATGTTTTAAACAATAAAAAGCTCAAAAATGCAATTAACAAGGCTTTTTAGACCTAAAATTATCGTTTTTTGACCTATTTTTCCTTTAAAATCGAAAAACTATATGGGTAAAATGCACTCCAGAAAAAAAAACGATATGGGTATTTTGCGTTTTTCGGATTTTAACCCCACCTGCCACCTTATTTGGAGTTTAACCCCTCCTCCTCTCCGGACCAACTTGCCCATGTATGGTTTAACCCCACCCACTCCGGACCAACTTGCCCATGTGGTCCTTCCCCCTTCGGTCTTTTGTTTCCTTCTTAAACTAAAAAAAACCAGGAAAAACGGGTTTCCACTTTGTACAATCTTTTAAAACTATGTATGATTGTCAGTCACTTTATCAATGCAGACATTTACACCTACTTTGACATAAAGTTCTAGAAACGGTTTTTCTGCATCACCATTAATTCCATTGGACTCCTCAATGGTAGGACCATTGCTATAGTTATTTTCTTCTGCCATTACTTGGATTGGCTACCGGATCCTTATTCTTTTATAACCACCCCCCCATTTGAAAAAAATTAAAGTAAAAACAACTTTACAGACCGTGACTGCCCCCATAGGTGAAGAGGGGCAGGGTGGGGTGGCCACCCCCCCCCCCCAGCCTCGAAATTCCCCCCTTGGCCGAAAAAGGGGCCCCCCCCCTCCCCCCAAATTTCCGAATTTTTTACCCCTGACCCCCTCTAGAATTGGAAATCTGACCCCCCTCCCTCTCCCCTCGGGAAAATTTTAGGTACTTTTTTTACGCTAAATTTTCTTCCAAAAACGTGAATTTTTATCACATATTCATGTTTTTACACCCCTTTTATACATGAATATTGCTTTTTATTCAATAAAATGTAGTATTATCCTATAAAAATAAAAATTATTAAAGTGATTATGGTTTAAAACTGTTTTGCTTTGGAAATCAGACCCCACCTGACCCCCTCGAGATTTCAAAATTTCGCACCCCGGGTAGACCCCCCCCCCCCTAAAAAAGTTAAGGGGGTCCGGACCCCCCCCCTTGGAACCCCTCTCCTAGAATTCAAGATTCGATTTACCCCGGGTAACCACCCCCCCTAGCCTTCCCCCGACCGTGCTCACCTATGACTGCCCCCCCGGTTTTATGGGGGGCAATTCTAAAACGGGGGGCACTGGGGAGGGCAACTTTTTTGAAACGAGGAGGGGGTAAGTGAAAGGGGGGCGACCAGGGAGAAGAAAAAAATATAGAAAAAAAAGAAAAAAAGAAGGGAAAAACAAAAAAGATCGAAAAAAGCAATAATAAGGTGAAAAATAGCTCTAAAATTGCTTAAAATACATTAAAATAGGCTAAAAACTGTAAAAAATTCGCGATGATGGCGCCATTATAGGTAAAAATGGCGTCATAATTTTAGGGTACTTTTTCGTTTGTTGGCGGGAGGGGGGCAATAAAACGCGGGGGGGGGGCAAATCTTTCAATAAAGCGAGGAAGGCATTTCCAGACCGTGCACAGGGCTGATTATATAGGTACTATACAAACGTTCAAAAAAAAGTCATAAACAAATTTTAGGTTACAAAACAGTAGTTAAAACTGGTATCCTGGAAATTTAAACGCCAGCCATTAATCGCCGAGCATTTTATTGCCCCAGGGGCAGTACTGCATATAAATTTAATGCAATTTGTTCGTTTATTTTAATCTTCAGTAGCCGCACTCATAAAGCGCGATTAACCAACGATTGTTGATTGGCTTTTGCATGGCTCACATAATATCAGACCTGTGCACAGTCTGGAAATGCCCCCCCGTTTTATTGGAAAGATTGCCCGCAAAACATGAAAAAGTACCCTAAAATTATGACGCCATTTTTGACCTATGATGACGCCATCATCGTGATTTTTTGCAGTTTTTAGCCTATTTTAATGTATTTTAAGCCATTTTAGACCTATTTTTACCTTATTTTCGCTTTTTTTCCCTTTTTTTCTTTTCCCTTCTTTTTTTTCCTTTTTTTTCTTTTTTTCTTTCCCCCCTGCTTCCAACCCCCGTTTTATTGCCCCCCGTCCCAAAAAAGTTGCACCCATAGGTGACACGGTCGGGGAAGCTAGGGGGGTGGGGTGGTTACCATACATGGGCACGGGGGGAGGAGGGGTTGGGGGGAGGGTTAACCATACATGGGCACGGGGGGGGTTGGGGGGGGGGGAGGGTTAACCCCCCCCAAATTCGAGAGTGGTGTTTAACCCCCCCCCACTCAAGTGGGAGAAAAACTAACCCCCCAATTTTGGAAAAAGAAAAAAAAAAAGTCTTAAAAGACTCAACGCCTCCAAACTTAAGTTTTAAGGTCCAAATGAATGTTTTAGTAAAAAGCTTGAAAATGCAATAAAAAGGGCTTTTTGACCTTAAATTAGCGTTTTTTACTCATTTTTCCTTCAAAATCAAAAAACGATATGGAAAACGCACTCCAGAAAAAAAAAGATATGGGTATTTTGCGTTTCTCAGATTTAAACCACCCCCCCCCTAATTTGGGGGTTAACCCCCCCCCACTCAGGACCAACTTGCCCATGGATGAGGTTAACCTCTCTCAAATTCTGAGAAGGGGCGTTTAACCCCCATCTTAGAAGTGGGGTGAGAAAAGTTTAACCCCCCCCCCCAATTTTGGAAAAAATGAAGAAAAAAAATGTCTTTAAAATGACTTCTAACTGCCTACAAACTTAAGCTTTGAGGTCAAAATGAATGTTTTAGCGAAGAAAAAGCTCAAAAAATGCAATAAAAAGGGCTTTTTGACCTAAAAATTAACGTTTTTTTACCTATTCTTTTCTTTAAAATCGAAAAACGATATGGGTCAAACGCACTCCAGAAAAAAACGATATATATGGGTATTTCGCGTTTCTCCGATTTTGACCCCCCTAATTTGGGGTTTAACCCCCCACTTCGGACCAACTTGCCCATGTATGGTGGTTACCCGGGGTAAATCGAATTTTGAATTCTAGGAGGGGGGTCCGAACCCCCCCTATAGTTTTTTAAGGGGGGGTCGACCCGGGGTGCGAAATTTTGAAATCTAGAGGGGGGTCAGGTGGGGTCCGGTGTCCAAAGCAAAACAGTTTTAAACCATAATAACTTTAATAATTGTTCTTTTTATAGGATAATACTACATTTTATTGAATAAAAAGCAATATTCATGTATAAAAAGGATGTAAAAGCATGAATATGTGATGAAAATTCACGTTTATGGAAGAAATTTTAGTATAAAAACGTACCTAAAATTTTCCCCAAGGGGGAAGGGAGGGGGGTCAAAACTTAGAGGGGGGTCAGGGGTAAAAAATTCGGAAATTTGGGGGGAGGGGGGCCCTCTAGATTTTCGTCTAGGGGGGGGTCCCAAAATTTTGAGGCTAGGGGGGGTGGACCACACCCTGCCCCCCTCCCTTTATCACCTATGGTTGCCGCCCGTGCCCCCCCCCCATTTTGTATTTGCCCCCCCACCGTTTTAACCCCCGGGAAGGGGGGGGGGCAGTGCACAGGTCTGTAATATAATAGAAATTGATAAAAGGCTCAATTCCTTTAAATAACGATTAATAATGTACAATAAACTTATAACATAATCAAACATACAGAGGAATTAAATTTCTATCAATTTGAATTAATAATGTGAACCAATGCAAAATTGAAATAAAATTCATCTTTTTTAATTTTATTTTTTTTTTATTTAGAAATTAAAAATTAACAATATCATGTATTTAAGTTTTTTTCAAATATTCTTAAAATTTAACAATTATTTATAAAAAATATTTTAGTTAAAACAATATGTATTCTTTTTAAGTCATAAAACATGACAAAAAGTCCAAAAACTGCGTTTGAAGTCAGTTTTTATCAGCTTTTTAATCTGACTCTCTTCTTGTCCATGAAAAAAGACCTCCATACTTAATCTTTGGTTAATCCTTGATAATCGCGCTTTATGAGTGCGGCGGCTACAGAGAATTATATAAACACAGCACCACGAAAGCAGTAAATTCCACAACTATTGTGAACTCCCCACAATTACGTTAAAGCGTTGGCATAATCTTTGTCGCAAAATTTTGCTGGTGATAAAAAAGAAACTGAAAACAACAAAAAAAAATTATGATGAAGTTTAATTTAGAAGTTTCGCTTAGAGGCTCAAAAAACTTAACTTTTAATTTTTAAATTAAACAAATCAATAAATAAAGTTTATCATAATAAATTTCTATTTGCTTTTTTTTGTTTGCTTAGGTCCATGAAAAACTATGGTTCATGGTTGGCTTTAAAAAACAAGCAAACCATTTAATATAAATCTATTATGAAAAATTTTAGTTTGATTTTTAGATTGCATTGAAGCTTAAGGCATAAAAGGTTGAGTCTTTTTAAAGACCAAACCGTTAGATTTTTTGGTTTATACGATTTATGTTTAAGGTTTTTGTGCAAAATAGATAAAGTTTAATCAATATAGATAAAAAGTGTAAACCAACTCACAACTTTTGTGTAATCTCACAACTCAAAGGTGCAATTTCATAACTAAAATAATGTGTTTGCAATGAATAAATAAGAAAATAAGTAAGAAATAATAATAATAAATAATAAAAAAAAATAATAAATAAGAAACCTTTGGTTTTTTTAAGGATTAGCTTGGGCTGCGCTTAGAAAAAAACAAAGGTTTAGGTGAAGTCCGTGTGGTTTAAAATTTAGTTCTTTTTATCATTTTCAGGAAAATCTAGTATCAAAAAATGTTTTACAGTTATATAATTTTGAATCTAATTTAAAAACGCATTTATAAAAAGATTGTTAGTTTACACTCAGCGGTTGTGAGATTTCACCCATGTGGTTGTGAGCATACATGGGCACGGGGGGGTTGGGGAGGTTAACCCCATACATGGGCACGGGGGGGGGGGTTGGGGGGGGGTTAACCCCCCCCCCAAATTCTGATAAGTGGGGTTTAACCCCCTCCCCCACTCAGAAGTGGGGGGGAGAAAAAGTTAACCCCCCCCCCCCAATTTTGGAAAAATGAAGAAAAAAAATGTCTTTAAAATGACTTCTAACTGCCTCCAAACTTAAGTTTTGAGGTCCAAATGAATGTTTTAAGCAATAAAAAGCTCAAAACTCCAATAAAAAGGGCTTTTTGACCTTAAATTAGCCTTTTTTACCTATTTTTCCTTCAAAATCGAAAAACGATATGGGTAAAATGCACTCCAGAAAAAAAAACGATATGGGTATTTTGCGTTTCTCGGATTTTAACCCCCCCCCCCCTAATTTGGGGTTTAACCCCCCCCCCTCCCATCTCCATTATGGCTTACCAACTTTTGCCCATGTATGGTTAACCCCCTCCCCAAATTCTGAGAAAGGGGGTTTAACCCATACATGGGCAAGTTGGTCCGGAGTGGGGGGTTAAAAACCCCAAATTAGGAGGTGGTTAAAATCTGAGAAACGCAAAATACTCATATCGTTTTTTTTTCTGGAGTGCATTTTACCCATATCGTTTTTTTTTATTTTGAAGGAAAAATAGGTAAAAAAACGCTAATTTTAGGTCAAAAAGTCCTTTTTATTGCATTTTTGAGTTTTTTATTGCTTAAAACACTTATTTCGACCTCAAAACTTAAGTTTTGGAGGCAGTTAGAAGTCATTTTAAAGACATTTTCAGACCTGTGCACTGCCCCCCCCCCCCCCGGGGTTAAAACGGGGGGGGGGGCAATTCCAAAATGGGGGAAGGCACGGGGGGGCAACTTTTTTGAAACAGGGGGGGGGGGCAATAAAACGGGGGGGCAAGCAGGGGGGAAAGAAAAAAAAGGAGAAAAAAAGAGAAAAAAGGAAGGGAAAAAGGAAAAAAGGGACAAAAAAAGCGAAAATAAGGTAAAAATAGGTCTAAAATGGCTTAAAATACATTGAAATAGGCTAAAAACTGCAAAAAATTAGCGATGATGGCGTCATCATAGGTCAAAAATGGCGTCATAATTTTAGGGTACTTTTTTATTTTTTGGCGGGGGGGGCAATAAAACGCGGGGGCAAATCCTCCAATAAAACGAGGGGACATTTCCAGACCGTGCACAGGTCTGCATTTTTTTCTTCATTTTTCCAAAATTGGGGGGTTAACCTTTTCTCCCCCTCCACTTCTGATTGGAAGGGGGTTAAATCCCCCTTCACAGAATTTGGGGGGTTAATCCCCCCAACCCCCCCCCGTGCCCATGTATGGTTTTACCTCCCCCCCCCCTCAAAAGTGGGGGGAGAAAAGTTAACGCCCCCCCCCCCCCCCAATTTTGGAAAAAAGAAAAAAATGTCTTTAAACTGACTACAACCTACTCCCCAACTGAAGTTTTAAGGTCAAAATGAAAGTTTTAAGCATAAAAAGCTCAAAAATAAAAAGGGCTTTTTGACCTAAAATTAGCGTTTTTTACCTAATTTTCCTTCAAAATCAAAAAACAATATGAGTAAAATGCACACCAGAAAAAAAACGATATGGGTATTTTGCGTTTTTCGGATTTTAACCGCCCCCCCCCACCTTATTTGGGGTTTAACCCTCTCCCCCCTCACTCCGGACCAACTTGCCCATGTATGGTTGTGGGATTACACACGTTGTGAGAAATCCCCCTTTTGATTGTGAAATTGGTCGTCACCGATAAAAACGGTCACCCAAGGTAAGAAGGGCTTTCTTTAACTCAGGTAAATGACATTGCAAAATCTTGCGAGGGGGCTTCCTAGGGAGGTCGGGCCGTCTCTCCTTTTGGCTTTCTATGGGGGTTGACCTGGGGTCGAAAATTTCGAAACCAGACCTGTGCACGGTCTGGAAATGCCCCCCCCCCCCCTGTTTTATTGGAGGATTTGTTCCCCCCCCCCCGTCTTACTGCCCCGCCAAAAAATGAAAAAGTACCCTAAAAATATGACGGCATTTTTGACCTATGATGACGCCATCATCGCGAATTTTTTGCAGTTTTTAGCCTATTTCAATGTATTTTAAGCCGTGTTTAGACCCTATTTTTACCTTATTTCCGCTTTTTTTGTCCCTTTTTTCCCTTTTCCCCTTCTTTTTTTCTCTTTTTGTCTCCTTTTTTTCTCTTTTTTCTTCCCCCCTGCTTGTCCCCCCCCGTTTTATTGCCCTCCCCGTTTCAAAGAAGTTGCCCCTCTTGTGCCCCCCCCCGTTTGGGATCGCCCCCCCCTGTTTTACCCCCGGGGGGGGGGGGCAGTGCACAGGTCTGCGAAACCCAGAAGGGGGTCAAGAGTTTGATGGACGTATGGAATTTTTATCAGTTTAAACTGTAGGTACATGCCAAAAAGATCAGTTTTTAGGTTTAAATTGGCTAATAACTTCTAGTTCTAGCGAAAAGTTTAATTCCTAAAAATATTCCAAAAAAAAAACGAGGTACACGTGTTTGATTTAGATGAATTAATTGATATGTGTATGGTAATAAAAGTATTATTTTTGTATTGGTCAAATTCAATTTTAATACACGAATTAAACTTATTCCTTTTAAGTGTACTTAAGAGTTAGTTTGTCACGTTTTAACTTAAAATTTTTATATATATCACGTGAAAATGGCACGTAAACAAAAAACAGTATGGTAGCTAAAGTTCAACAAGCAATACACTGATTTCAAAAATTTGTGTTTGTGACAAAAAAATGTCAATACATTAATGCAAAGCAGCAAAAAAAACTATTTATTTTTATTGGCAATATTAAACAGGTGGAACGTTTTTTTTCTAATATAATTAGTGAAGTGGAAAAGTATACCACTTTTTGTGTTTTTTTTTCATTCAATATGAAGCTCCAAAATTTTGTTTTCAAAATTTGCATTTAATTTAAAAAGGTTAAAATATTAGCCAAATAAATCCACTCCTATAAATACACTTAATTTTTTTTTACGTAGTTAAACAATTCACTCAAAACAAAACGCGCACGTCTTGTGGATTTAAGACAATAAAACACAAAATGTTTTTATTAAATATAATAATTTTAAAAAAATATAAAATTTTATGCTTGCTTTGTTTTGAATATTTATCTGAAATAAAACTAAAAAAAGAAAATATCGACATTTTTTTCAAATAAACCACACCAGTAATTTAAAAGCGATTTTGTTATTATGGTATACACAAAAATTAATTCAAAGTTTTTACGATAAATAAAGCTTATAACAAATGAACCGTCTAAACTGGGATCAGACCTGTGCACTGCGACTGCCCCCCCCGGGGGTTAAAACGGGGGGGGCAATTCCAAAATGGGGGGCACGGGGGGGCAACTTTTTTGAAACGGGGGGCAATAAAACAAGGGGGGGCAAGCAGGGGGAAAAAAAAGAAAAAAAAGGAGAAAAAAAGGGAAAATTGAAGGGAAAAGGGAAAAAAGGGACAAAAAAAGCAAAAATAAGGTAAAAATAGGTCTAAAATGGCTTAAAATACATTGAAATAGGCTAAAAACTACAAAAAATTCGCGATGATGGCGTCATCATAGGTCAAAAATGGCGTCATAATTTTAGGGTACTTTTTCATTTTTTGGCAGGGGGGCAATAAAACGGGGGGGCAAATCCTCCAATAAAACGGGGGGGGCATTTCCAGACCGTGCACAGGTCTGTGGGATGGACCTAACTCAACTTCAGACTTTATATAATTTCTTCATCCACGCAACAACACCAACAACCCAAAAGCCAAGCCAAATTTTATTATGATAATTTTTTTCATTTTTAATTAGCGGAGTGTTTTTAGGAAATGCACATATCTGATTTATTTAATATTTTACACGATCGACATTACTCATCAGACAACATCTTTCGGTTTGGTTTGGTTGGTATCGGGGAAAGTCCCAACTGAGGAAAGTCCCAACGTGGAAAGTCCCAACCAATCGATGAAACTCCCAACAGTTCAAATATTAGAAATACGTTTGCAAATACGGTGTTAAACACGATAATTTTAAACAACCGAAAATAAATAAATGCACTAAATGAATGATAAATGGAATTATGCAATTTTGTAAACGTACTTTCAAAAATGCAAGTTTCCACCCCAATGAGAATTTTTTTTTGATTTTTGGGTTTTGCTTAGGCTTAGAAAAAAATAAAGTTTTTACTCTTCAGTTTAAAAAGCATCATTAAATATAAATTTACCATAATACAATTTTGCTTGATTTTTAAGTTTTGCTTAGGCTTAGGTACTCAGTTTTTTGAATAAAGAATTTAATAAAAGTTTACCATGATAAAAATTTTGCTTGATTTTTGGCTTTTGCTTAGGCTTAGATAAAAAAGGTTTTCAATAGATTGTTTCATTCGAAAAATAGGAAAAACTTGTCTTTTGAAAAGTGCGTTTACAAAATCACATCCAAAAGACGAGTTTTCCGTATTTAATGCTATATTTTTATTAATTATAGTGTTTATTTACTAAAAAATAAAATGGTGTTTGTTGCAAACGTATTTTTTGATTCTGTTGGGACTTTCCACTAACTGTTGGGAGATTCCACAGTTGGGAGATTCACCCTTTTTGTTGGGAGATTGCTCGGAACCGTTTGGTTTTGTGGCGCGGCGGCGGTAACGTTACTATATTTTGTGTTTTTTTTTAAATTTGCTTGTAAAAGATATTCTACTTATTAAATTTTTCTATTTTTTTAAAATTTATTTATAAATCTTTAAACAAAAAATTTTTAATATTCGTTTTTTTGTTTTTTTTTTAATTTTTACAAAAAGTTAAAATACTTTAATATAACAATTTTCTTTTTCTGTTTAACATTATTAAGAAAATATGTCACTATGTTATGACTATTTTTATAATCCTTCAATCAAGGTAAAGTATTCTAATTCATGATGGTTTTCTGTTTGCTTTTTATAAATACCAATCGAGGTATTATTAAGAAAAAATTGAATAAGGCTCATACCAAAAAAAAATTGAATATCACTAAAAATTAATGAGTTAACGAGTTTTTAACCAGAATAACGTTTGATTGAATGTTGTTTTTTATACACCACTTTTCAAAATAAAAGCATTTCTATTGGACAAACATTAATCGAACTTAACCCGTTCCTTTTACTTTGATTGCCTTTTCCCCAGTTACGATGGTGAAAAGTGTTTTTGTAAATCTATTAAATCCCGTTATTTTCGCTGGGAATCAGAGTGCATTCGCAAGTGTCCGCACCACCAGGCGGAAAAGGCAATCACTTGAATGCACTCTGATTACCGGCGAAAATAACGGGAATTAATACATTTACAAAAATATTTTTTTATTATGGAAAAGGTAATCACGGGAACGGGTTAATGGAAATCGCGCTAAAGTACCAAAAAACTTTGATTTTAAAGCTACGTTCAAACACAAAAAGTATTAAATCAAAACTGCAAGTTTAAAAACCATACATCAAGCACAATAGAAATGGTTTTTGGCGTTCGATATATAGTGTTTTTTTTAAGTTTTTTAAAACTACAAAATTTTTAATTTAAAGACGCAAAATGACTTTATTATACAAAGCTTGCTTCTTTTAAAAGTAAAACCTTAGTTTGTCACAAGTAATAGCGGCATATCAACAAACAAAGCAACTACAATACACCATAAATGCAACACGGCAGGTAGGTAACCGATATTTTTTCAAAATAAAGTATTCATTTAGGACTTAAATTAAATCAAACCTTAAGTATTTCGGTACCGTAGTGTGGTTTTTATTAACTTTTATGAATTTTCGAACAGTAGAAATCTTTCAATTTGTCGGGTATGGTTTGTATCATTTAACCAAGCGGTATTTTTTAAAATAACTTTTTAACCGTTGAAATATATATTTATGCGATAAAATTTATTTTCAGTGTTACCTAATACATCGATTTAGTATTAATTAAAAATAAAAAAAAACATTGCAAATCCTACACTGCACTTTTTTAAAATGGTATTTTATTTATTACTAATTTTTTTACTTTTCGATGGCGTGCTAGAATTTTAAGAACGATCAAGCGGCGGCTACTATTCTATTCGTAATAGTGTTGTAAAAAGTATTGATTTTGGATTATTTTAAGTAAAAGTAAAAGTAATTTGAAAAATTTCAATTTAAGTAAAGTCAGAGTAAAAGTAATTTGTAGTTTTTTAACTTAAGTAAAGTAAAAGTAAAAGTAACGGTCAAAATTTGATTTAGGTAAAGTAAAAGTAAAACTAAGACCTATTTTTTTAAGTAAAAGTAAGAGTAAAAGTAAAATAAAAATCATTTTGGAACGGAGCAAAACACCGGTTTTTGGAGCTCCAGAGCTCCGTTCTAAAGTTTTTAGCTAATTTTATGTATAAATTATCATTTTAATAAGTTTTTAAGTTAAAATAAATAGTTTTAACGTGTTAGCGGCTTAAAAAATTATCTTTTGCCATTCACTTTACAACAATCCCATAGGGAATCTACCCCTTGAAATTACTTAAATTTTACTTAAATTAATTTAAGTATTTGCAGAGGAAAATCCGAGTAAGAGTGAAAGTAAAAGTAATTGAAATTTCAAAAGTCTAGTAAGAGTAAAAGTAAAAGTAATTAAAATTTCAAAAGTCGAGTAAAAGTAAAAGTAAAAGTAATCCAAAATCCGTTACTTTTATTACTTTAAGTAAAAGTAAAAGTAACTTTTTACAACACTAATTCGTGATATGCGGCTATATGTTTGAAATGGTAAGAATCAATGCGGTAGGAGTAGGAGTAAAAAGGGGATGGTCGCCACGTTTATCGGAGATCTTTTTTTCTACCAGCGCTCATCGACCAAAGTCACATTAGGAATAATTTCAATACGATGTGGTTGAATTTGCATGGCAATAGTTGGCGCGCAGCTGATTGGCCGTTCCGTAAGATGTTCAGTGCTAAATGTATGTTTAGTAGTTTTGCAAGGTTTTACAACAAAAAATTAAGGTGATTCGACAGTCGCAAACGCACTTTCCACACCTGAATTATCTCTTATGTGATTTTGGTGAATTAGCTGAAAATAGTTCTATAACATCATAATTCTGTGAAGATCTACTTTTAAATGTTTCCATTCAATGTTCAAATAAGCAAAGTTGTGTTATAAAAAATGTAAAAATAGAATGAATAAGTGTATTTGAAATTTATTTCTGCCGCAACTTACCTTTTAAATTTAAAAAAAAACTATAAAAAAACAACAGAACATATGATTTGTTCATTATTGTGAATTGTCAGAAAGCTAAAATAAATCGAAAAACTGGCAAATATACGTCTGTTGTTTACATCGCAGAAAGGAAATTTTATTTAAGCCGCGTCTTAGCTTTATTAATAAATGTTCAAAAATCGCCTTTGCCTTAGCTTTAGTACTTAGTCCAAAATAACGCACTACTAAACCACTTTAGCTTCAGCTTTGGCCAAACCAAAAAATATGATTTTGTTCATATAATTTAAACGCTGTATTTTTTTTTAAAGACAAAGGTAAACATCACATTGTAAGGTTTAATTTTCAACTGAAACGTGTCTTTAAAGTTAACTGTATTAAGTTATTATTTTGTTTTTATTTTAAAAAGTGCTATTTTTCGGCTTAATTGTACATTATAATTTTTTTATTTATCACTGAAGTTATTTGGATTTAATATTTTATGAACAATTCACTGTAGGACCTGTTTCATCATAAAAAGGTTTGTAAATTCTCATTTAACAAAGCACTTTCCACTTTTTGTATAATACATGATAGTTTTGTCGATTTTTAGTTCAGTGGAAAAATGTACCCCAAAAAATTTTTAGGGGGTAACTTGTGGGTTGTAAAAATGGTAACCAAACCATTGGTTGATTTGAGTTAAAATAATATTTTTAACAGCGTGTTGAGAGCTTTCATATGAGTACAATCATGATGGTATTATAATAAAATCACATCTTAAGAATTTTATGGAGGTACACTACATTTATGGGTGCGAAAATTAAGTAGCCACTGAAAAAAATTTAATAAACCATATATTTTTGAATTCAGTGTGCCGAGAGCTTTTATATTAGTATAAACACGTCACTTAAAATTAAAAAAAATGATAAAATTATCATTTTTTGAATTTGGGGGAATTCGGAGTATGTAACCGGGTATGAGTAACCAACCGGGTATGTAACCGAAGTATGTAACCATAAAAAATTTTAACCTAAAATTAATATTTTTGCAATCAGCAAACATAGAGCTTCAAACGAATATATAAACCCGGCTTATAAACAAAAAAAATTAATCACTCCTTACTAATTTTGAGGGTACAAAGGGGTGTGTATTAAAAAAACAGAGAATAAATAAAACAGAAAATAAAATTTTAGTCATTTAAATGGTTAACATACAAAAAAAGTAATTTTATTTTAATAATTTTATTATGCTTAAATGGACTGTATGAAGCTAAATAATGTCCAAATATAAGTTTGGTTTCATGTTTCTAAATCGTTAAACTGGTTGAGTTTGGAAGAAAAAGATTTTTAAAATTTACGTTTTTTTTTTGGAAAATTGTAAAATTTTGGTTGTAAAACTAAATAATTTTTAAGAATTAAGTTTATTTTTGAAACGTTTATTTTTTTTTTTTTTTGAAAATAGCTATTTTCAAGCATTATTATCAGAATATTTGGCTTGAAATGCATCACTAAATTATCACAATTGCACAATTATATATATTAGCTCCTAAAATTTTTGTCATTCAAATGGTTTATATACAAAAAGGGTAATTTTATTTTCACAATTTTATTATGGGTAAATGGACTGTATGACAGCTAAATAATGTAAAAATATAAGTTAAGTTTTATGTTTCTAAATCGGTAAACTGATTAAGTTTAGAAAAAATAAAGATTTTTAAAATTTACGTTTTTTTGCAAAACTGCAAAATTTTGGTTGTAACAATTAAAAATTTTTAAGAATAAAGTTTATTTTTAAAATTTTTGTATCTATTTACTTATAAATAGATAATTTTAGCGTTATTAACAGAATATTTGGCTTAAAATCCATGACTAAATTATCCCAATTCTGTAATGGTTTATTTTTGCTTCTAAAATTTTAGGCATTTAAATGATTGGTTCTCAAAAAAAGGTACTTTTTTCTTTATTTTTTTACACTTGAATGGACTAAATAGGGGTTAAATAATAACAAACGGGCAGCGCAGTCTGAATATTTTGAAATGGTAATCTAGTTGATTTTTCAAACCAAAAAAACTTTAAAAATTTTAATTTTTTTGAAAAATTGTAAAATTTCTTGTTCAAAAATTAAAAATTTAGCAAAATAATGTTGATTTTAAAAAATTTAAACTATTTTACATAGGTAAGAATCAAATTCAACTACAAAACAAATTCCCATAGGTTTTTATTGTCATCCAAAAAAATTCAATTTTTTTCCATAAAAATTCTCAAAAAAGTCGAGGGGACCAACTTCAAGGGGTTGCCACAGACACACGGGTTGAACAAATTGAGCTAAAAAAAGTCTCATTGTCATTCACAACATCTAAAATATCACACTAGCCTTGAAAAATGTTCTAAGAATAGTTCTAAGAAAAAAGGGGCGATTTTTCCCCGGGCGTATGTTTAGACAGAAAAGAATTTGACTAGGCTGGACATTATGTGGACTATAGGAAATTTGCATTTGGTTTGGCCAGCTGCTCACTAAATAAAAATTTCTACCATATGATAATGATTTGTTTATACATTGATCTAATCACGCAGCACTGTTGCATTTTTTTTAGTTTATGAAATGTCAATTTAAAAAATCATACTCACAGCAATCTTTGACAAGCGCGAAATCGCCACTTTTTCAATTAGAAGGTTATATTTGTTTGTATGTGTAAGAAACAACTATAAATTTAAAAAAAATGGCGATTTCGCGCTTGTCAAAGATTGCTGTGAGTAGTGATCGACCGGGGCAGGATTTTCGCTGATACCGGGGCCGGGGCCGGGGTAGAAAAGTTTGGATTTGCCGGGGCCGGGGCCGGGGCCGGGGTAGAAAGTTTTGCCCCGGCCGGGGCCGGGGCAAGCAAAAAATTTAGCAGAATTTGTAATTTTGGTCATTTTTTCAAATAAAAATCAAAGTTTTTACTGTTAATTATTTGGTTTAGGTAATTAATAGTTACATTTTAGAATTTAAGCACTTTGTGAGTAAAAAAACTTATTTTTTATTACACAAAAGTTTTTCTTTCTAAGCAGAACAAAATTTTTATTTTGATAGTTCGATATTTTAAACCTAAATTATAATTTTATTTACATAATTATGTACATTTTTGCATATAATTATTAGCAATATATTCTTGTTTAAAGCATATACTTAATCGCAAACCATTTATGTTACTTTTAAAAAATGCTTTACAAATAGAGCAAACCATTTATGTTACTTTTAAATAATGCTTTACAAATAGAGCAGGAGTGAAAGTACTTTTATACAGGAAGTATGTTTTGATCAGTAAAGCAAAATGTGGTAAAGAAACTGAAATCAAAACTGGGTACAATTAACAAAACTATTTCACAATAACGAAATCTCTTCATATTAAAATATTTTAAATTAAATATGTAGGTACCTAATTGACGAAATTTAACCGTAAAAGTTAAGAATACTAGTCTTGAATGTTATTTTTAAGAAGCACTTTTATTTGAATTTCATTTACACACCACTATTTAACATTTTTTAGTTTAAACATATAAAAATGTTTAAAACGCACTTTTTTTATTTTAAAATATAGTTGATGCTTAGTAGTAGAGCAGGAAAAGGGGCGATTTTTCCCGGGGGCGTATGTTTAGCAGAAATGTAGACTAGTCTGAGATGGATTATGTGGACTATAGGTTTGGTTTGGTTTGGCCGCTGCTCACTAAATAAAAATTTTTACGATATGATAATGATTTGTTTATACATTGATCTAATCACACAGCACTGTTCATTTTTTTTAGTTTGATGAAATGTCAATTAAAAAATCTACTACAGCAATCTTTGACAAGCGCGAAATCGCCACTTTTTCAATTAGAAGGTTATATTTGTATGTTAAGAAACAACTATAAATTTGAAAAAGTGGCGATTTCGCGCTTGTCAAAGATTGCTGTGAGTATGATTTTTTCAATTGACATTTCATCAAACTAAAAAAAAATGCAACAGTGCTGTGTGATTAGATCAATGTATAAACAAATCATTATCATATCGTAGAAATTTTTATTTAGTGAGCAGCTGGCCAAACCAAATGCAAATTTCCTATAGTCCACATAATGTCCATCTCAGACTAGTCTACATCTTTTCTGTCTAAACATACGCCCGGGGAAAAATCGCCCCTTTTTCTTGCTCTATTCTTAGAGCATTTTTCAAGGCTAGTCTACCACTTTTTTTGAATTAAATTAAAAAATAGCCTAATAAACTATAGTTTTAGCATCGCAATGACATATGTTTATAATCATTCCGTTGCCGAGATAAAATAAAAAAGAATAATAAGAAGAAGATGAATTTAAATTACAGAAATTAACCCACGTTGTTTAATTATAGTTAGTGCGGTGCAGATGCGCTCCAGACAAAGTTTACTTACGTTCTCTAAATATAGTTGGCGCGATGCCGTGCGCCAATGATTGCAATTATAATTTTTAAAGTAAAAAATAATAATAATAATAATAAGGATGAGTGAACATGAATAACAAAATTTACTCACGTTGTCTAAGTATAGTTGGCGCGGTGCCGTGGGTTAAATTGCAGTTGGCACCCCGCACCACCGATGATTAGCGGCGCGTGGCGCTCCCGCGCCACCGACGCTTATTATTATTTTTTAATAAATAAAACTTTGAATTAATTTTGTCATCAGTAATGCAAGAATTAAAAAAAGTACTCTGTTGTTTTTGCCGTTTTCCGCGCGGTTGAAGCAGATGGCGCTGGGAACTGGCGCCGTTTCTGCCACCAATTAAAACCGGTCTGCTATTTTTGTGCGGTTTTTATGAGGGGATGTTGGTTGTCTGCTCTGTACAATCCTTATTGTTGCCAAAAGGCTGTTATTGTGCGGTTGGGAGTTTTTATTTGTCTAATTTTCAATTTTTTATTTTGATCAATAAATCGATAACAAGGACCTAAATGAAAAAAGTGCTTCCTAAGAAAGTTGCGTAATTCCTTCTTCTTTCTAATGAGCCCATGTTTATTTTTGATCAATCAGTAACGAATGAGGAATATCGTTTTTAAGAATGGAGCGTTGGAATAATAAGAAGAAGAAGAAGAAGAAGAAGAAGAAGAAGAAGAAGAAGAAGGTTCTGAATTTCAAAATTTACCCACGTTCTCTAATTATGGTTGGCGCGGCGCCACGGCGCTAAATCGCCCCGTGGTGCTCCCGCGCCACCCATGATAAGAGCATTTTTAAAATTTTATTGTCAATTTTTGTAAATTAAAAAAACACTCTTTTTAAGTGTGTAAAAAGTAAAATATTATATTGCGAGTACATGAGACTACTCGCTTTCTGGCTGTTTCAAGTTGATTGTTTTAATGATTTTAATCAAATTATTTAATTTTATCCAAAAATTATAAAATTAACATCACGTAAACTTTTTCAATGTAATTATTTTTGTGATTTTGCACTACTTTTTATAATTTTTTATAATACCACTGATTTCTTGCGCAGAGCTTTTTTTGCAGTCAATACCTGTTTTTTCATGCAGCGCATTTACTTGCAAAAGGGAAAAAAATTTGCAATATGCACTGCAAAACGCTAACACTGTTAAAAATTGTGCACCCAAAAATAGCAGAAAATGGCGGGTTTTCAGTATTAATCTCGCACAAGTGCGAGTTTCAAGCAAAATTTGATTTAAAAATTAGTATTATTCTTATTCAGCATTATGCGAAAACTTTTTTTTCAAATTAAATATAAACAGTTCATTATTAACTTTTTGTTTTAAAAATTCACGTTTGGTGTCTTTTGGGTGGATACAAAATATTGGGTTCTGGACTGGACTGGACTGGACTGACTCCGCAGGTTTTTTTGAATTTAATAAATACTATAGTGTGGATTTACAATAAAATTTAAAAATTATAAAATAAAGACTTGACATCAGCTTGAATTTTTTTAATGTAACAAAATTCGAAAACAATTTTAAATATTCACCTAAAAATAAACGCAAGAATATATATTATGTTATTTATATATATGCTTGGATGTCCAGTTGTACAATAAACCGTTCTACTCACATATGATCGAATTTAAATAATCGAATTTATTTATCATTTTCTGCTAATTTTTTGCACAAAGCTATTTAGTAAAATAGTCTTAGAAAAAACGAGTTTTCGGTGTACGAAATATTGCTGTGCGAGAAAATTTTTATTTCGTGAACAGAAAATAGCTTGCGCGTGAAAAGTCACAAGTGCAACATTTCTTGTAATATTTAATTATTTAGGTAAGAAATTCCCTGTCTAGCCAAAAATTTTGTTGTTTTATATATATTTTTGATATAAGCGATGATATTAGAATAACTCCAATATATGTAAAATAGGTCTTGTGATTAAAAGGGCAAGTAAAACCTAGCTGACCTCGATGATTTGCAGTATTGAATCAACTATTTAACATTAAAATCATTTAAAACTTTCAATAAAACCGGTTTTATATTAAAGAAAAAAAAAAAAAAAAAAAAAAAAAAAAAAAAAAAAACAAAAAAAACACAAAAACCCCCCAACCCAAAACACACAAAACCACACCCACAAAACAACAAACCCCCAAAAAAACCAACCAACACACCCAAAACACAACCACAAACCCAACCCCCACAACACCAAACCCACCCCCCCCACCCACCCCCAACCCCCCACCCACCACCACCACCCCCCCACCACACCCCACCCAAAAAACCACCCCCCACACACCCACCCCCCCAACACCCCCCCCCCCCCCCCCATTAAATACCTTATTTTACAATTATTTATCAAATTACACAATTTGAAACAAAAACACAATTTTTTAAAGGGGGAAAGTTGACTAATTTTTCTATATTTTTTTAAAAGCAGGAATTAAAAAAATTATGCGTTGCAATTCGTTTATTTAAAAAAATTTCATAACCGCACAATTTTAATTTTTCCGTTTACGTCTCCTATACAAACTTACTAGAGGTCATCCAGATATAATTTAACCATAGATATCTTTTGTCAAACTCTCATCTTGTAAATAAAATCTACAAACGGCTTTTAATACTCAAAAAATCTTTAAATTTTTAGAATAAGGATTCGTAATTAAAATAAGGAATCTTAACAAAATAAAGAGGCTTTATAAAATCTTAATATAGCATAATAAACAATAAATATCCTAAATTTAAAACAATTAATTTAGCCCTGTAGATAAAATCTTGTATAATATTTCACTGTCAAAAATGTTTAGAAGCTCTTTAAAATTTGCGTTCTTAGGGGTCCTTACCCCGGTTTGCCCCGGCTAATTTTACAGCTGAATTGCCGGGGCCGGGGCCGGGGTAGAGAAAATTGCGTTTGCCGGGGCCGGGGCCGGGGTGGAAAAAAAGTGCCGGGGCAAGCCGGGGCCGGGGCCGGGGCCCCGGTGGATCACTAGCTGTGAGTGTGATTTTTTAAATTGACATTTCATCAAACTAAAAAAATGCAACAGCGTGCTGTGTGATTAGATCAATTGTAAACAAATCATTATCATATGGTAGAAATTTTTATTTAGTGAGCAGCTGGCCAAACCAAATGCGAATTTCCTATAGTCCACATAATGTCCATCTCAGCCTAGTCCACATATTTTCTGTCTAAACATACGCCCGGGGAAAAATCGCCCTTTTTTCCTGCTCTATTCTTAGAGCATTTTTCAAGGCTAGTCTACCACTTTTTTTGAATTAAGTTTTAGCTGCGTAATGACATATGTTTATAATCATTCCGTTGCCGAGATATACTTTTTTAAATAAAAAATAATAATAAGAAGAAGAAGAATTTAAATTACAAAATTTACCAACGGTGTTTAATTATAGTTAGTGCGGTGCAGTTGCGCTCCAGACAAAATTTACCTACCTTCTCTAAATATAGTTGGCGCGATGCCGTGCGCCAATGATTGCAATTATAATTTTTAAAGTAAAAATAAGAATAAGAAGAAGATGATGAACCTGAATTACAAAATTTACTCACGTTCTTCAAGTATAGTTGGCGCGGTGCCGTGGGTTAAATTGCAGTGTGGCACCCCCGCACCACCGATGGTTACCGGCGCGTGGCGCTCCCGCGCCACCGACGCTTATTATTATTTTTTAATAAATAAAACTTTGAATTAATTTTGTCATCAATAATGCAAAAATTAAAAAAAAATCTGTTGTTTTCGCCATTTTCCGCGCGGTTGAAGCAGATGGCGCTGGAACTGGTTCTGTTTCTGCCACCAATTAAAACCGGTATGCTTTTTTTGTGCGGTTTCTATGAGGGGATGTTGGTTGTCTGCTCTGTACAATCCTTATTGTTGCCAAAAGGCTGTTATTGTGTGGTTGGGAGTTTTTATTTGTATATTTTTCAAATTTTTTATTTTGATCAATAAATCGATAACAAGGACCTAAATGAAAAAAGTGCCTCCTAAGAAAGTTGCGTAATTCCTTCTTCTTTCTAATGAGCCCATGTTTATTTTTTATCAATCAGAAACGAATGAGGAATATGGCTTTTAATGTTGGAGCGTTGGAATAATAATAATAAGAAGAAGAAGAAGAAGGTTCTGAATTTCAAAATTTACCCACGTTCTCTAATAATGGTTGGCGCGGCGCCACGGGGCTAAATCGCCCCGTGGCGCTCCCGCGCCACCCATGATATACTAATTTGAACGAAATCTAAGACTATCGATCTGACAGCTTGGAATAGCGATTTTGAATTTATGGAAAATGCGGGTCTTAAGTATTCTTAAAATTCAAACATGACAAAAGTTAAAATATCATCAAACTTAAAAAATTACTCATGGTTAAGTTATTTTTAAGTGACTTCGTAAAATTTAAAAAGAGAACATGAGATAACCTTATGTGGAGCTATGACGTTCTTTTAGAAAATAAAACGAAATTAAATCTTTTTTTGTAATTTTTACTTACTGTGCGGTCGCCATGCAAAAAAATGAAAATTTTTTTACTGTTAATTTGGATACTGTTGAAAACACCTATGGAACTGGTAAGATTTTGCTTTTTTAACAAAGAACAATTTTTGTTTTAAAAATGTACACTTTAAGCCTAAAGCTAAAATCCTTTAAATGATCGGGCTTATAAAACTCGCTTTTAAGCGTCCGTGAAACTAATTTTAGAATACTTGTATTCTCAATTTGTTCACTTTGGACAAAATATTTTCCGAACTTAACCTCACGGTTTAAAAAAACAAATGGATAATACTCTTAAAAGCAAATGTGAGTTTATGAAAAATGAACTTTTTAAAGGCTTACAGCAGAGCATTTTTTGACTGACTTAAATAAGCGCTCTTTTTGAGCCTTTAAAGTCATATCAGATAGCTATGTTCATTGATAATTAGTTACAATTGTGATTCATATTGGCGGCAATTAAGTCGCAGATTTGATGTTGTTGAAAAAAAAAGAAAAAAAAAACACAATGAAATGATGAAAACAGAAGAATTAAACTATGCATAAACTATGCTTAGTATGATATTAATTCTGTTATCTGATCATTTAAAATTTACTATCAATTATGTATGGTTGAATTATATCTCGCTGATCGCAAAAATCAGAATGCAGACAGGTATCAGGCAAAGTCCTAACTGAGGAAAGTCCAAACGTAGGGAAGTCCCCACGTAGGAAAGTCCCAACGTAGGAAAGTCCCAACCAATCAATGAATCTCCCAACAGTTCAAATATTTCTTAGGCTTAGGTTCAGGTTCAGGCTTAGGCTTAGGCTTAGGTTCAGGCTTAGGCTTAGGCTTAAGCTTAGGCTTAGGTTCAGGCTTAGGCTTAAGCGGTGTTTGTTGCAAACGTATTTTTTGAGTCTGTAGGGACTTTCTACAAACTGTGGGGAGATTCCACAGTTATGAGAATCACCGTTTTTGTTGGGAGATTGCTCGGAACCACAAAAGCGGTTATGACCAATTAAAATTGAGCGGTTATGACGTTTTTTTAAAAAAACAAATAAGAACGCAGAATTTTTATTTTAATTCCACCTTTTTACAAAAAAAATTAACCAACTTATTAACTTAAGTTGATTTATTAACCAACAAATTAAAAAATGCATATGGGTTCTGAATTATTTAATTTGTTAAATAATTATTAAAATATGGGTTTTTTGATCTTTTATGGGTGGCGCGGGAGCGCCACGGGGCGATTTAGAACTGTGGCGCAGCGCCAACCATAATTAGAGAACGTGGGTAAATTTTGAGATTCATGTTCATCTCCTTCTTCTTATTATTATTATTCTAACGCTCAATTTTTAAAATCGATATTCCTTCTTCGTTACTGATTGATCAAAAATAAACATGGGCTCTTTGGAAAAAAGGAAGAATTACGCAACTTTCTTATGAGCTTAAAGAATTTTTTTCATTTAGGTCCTTGTTATCGATTTATTGATCAAAATAATAAATATAAAAAAATAGACAAATAAAAACTCCCAACCGCACAATAACAGTCTTTTGGCAACAATAAGGATTGTACATAGCAGACAACGAACAGTCCCTCATAGAAACAGCACAAAAAAGCAGACCGGTTTTAATTGGTGGCAGAAACCGAACCAGTTCCCAGCGCCATCTGCTTCAACCGCGCGGAAAAAGGCGAAAACAACATATTACTTTTTTAATTTTTACATTACTGGGCGGTTTAGCCCCACGGTACCCACAGCCACAGCACACTATAATTAGAGAACGTTGGGAAATCTTTTAGTAATTTATGTTCATCTTCTTCTATTTATTATTATAATTCTAACGCTCATTATCTTAAAATCAATATTCTTAATTGTTCACGTGGCGATTTAACCCTTCGGTACCACACCAACTATAATCAAAGAATCTGGATAAAATTTGTCATTTATGTTCATCATCTTCTTTTTCTAATTTTTTATTCCAAAAAAATAATTGCAATCATCGGTGGCGCGGGAGTTCCCACTGCGATTTAGCCCCACGGCACCGCGACAACTATAACTAGAGCACCTGGTAAATTTTGTAATTCATGTTTATCATCTTTTTCTTCTTATTATTATTTATATTTCAAAAAATATAATTCCAATCATCGGTGGTGCGGGGGTGCCACACTGCAATGTAACCCACGGCACCGCGCCAACTATACTTAGAGAACGTGAGTAAATTTTGTTCAATTAATTAATGTTCATCATCTTATTATTATTATTTTTACTTAAAAAATTATAATTGCAATCATTGGCTCACACGGCATCGCGCCAACTATATTTAGAGAACGTAGGTAAACTTTGTCTGGAGCGCCACTGCACCGCACTAACTATGAGTAAACAACGTGGTTAATTTTTGTATTTTAAATTCTTCTTATTATTATTTTTGTTTTTTATTTAAAAAAGTATATCTCGGCCACGGAATGATTATAAACATATGCCATTGCGCAGCTAAAATCATAGTTTATTAGGCAATTTTTTAATTTAATTCAAAAAAGTGGTAGACTAGCCTTGAAAAATGCTCTAAAAATAGAGCAGGAAAAAGGGGCGATTTTTCCCCGGGCGTATGTTTAGACAGAAAAGATGTGGACTAGTCTGAAATGGACATTATGTGGACTATAGAAAATTTGCATTTGGTTTGGGCAGCTGCTCACTAAATAAAAATTTCTACCATATGATAATGATTTGTTTATACATTGATCTAATCACACAGCACTGGTGTATTTTTTTTAGTCTGATGAAATGTCAATTGAAATAATCATAGGGTAGTGCATTTAATTTCGGCACTTTTTTGTTTTTCCGACGTAAATTTTCACTGTATGGCCCGATTTTTATGTTTGATAGCTCATTTTTAAGCTTTCACGATACTGCGTTGCATCATAAAAGTTTCACTGTACGAAAATTGTATTTTAACCTAATTAAATCAGTTTTTAAAAAAATGGAAAATTGCCGAAATTAAATGTGTGCATTTAATTTCGGCACTTTACAAACAATCGATTGTTTCTCAGTCAAAAAATCATCATTTTCAAAAATTTAAAAGCCCAATCATTATCTTCAGACAGTTTTCTTTAATTTAAGTATTTACTTGTTGTTCAACGTTTAACTGGCAAAAAGTTAAAGCTAAAATGCCAAATGGTATCAAAATGAGCAAAATTTAGGAAAAAATGCATTTAATTTCGGCACTTTTTAAAAGGACCCCCTTAATCGAGTTTAAGTGCAGTGCTATGACCCCTACACATTTCAACGTTGTCTTTTAACTATTTACAACTACAATTTAACACCCGACCACTTAATTCAACCCGTTTTTACCTACAGCAATATGTGTGCCGAAATTACACTATTTTATTTTATAACGATTGCTCACCACAGACGCAACGTAGAACAAGGAGGACTAAAAATTCGGAAAATAGACTAAATTTTACCAGGAAAGTTTAATTTTTAAACCCATTTATCGCGTAATCATGAAATGCCCATGTTCTAAAAACGAGTAACAATTTTATTTTTTATATATCGCACAATTTCACATGAAAGTATTATAACATAACAAATAAAAAGCTCACGACAGTCATCTATATATAATTAGCTCTCATTTGAGCTATCAAACGTCGTATTCCGTCCAGGATTACCAAAGATATAGTCCGAAATAGAAAATGCCCAATTGGGAAAAGTGCCGAAATTAAATGCACTATCCTACTCACAGCAATCTTTGACAAGCGCGAAATCGCCATTTTTTCAATTTGAAGGTTATATTTGTATGTGTAAGAAACAACTATAAATTTGAAAAAGTGGCAATTTCGCGCTTGTCAAAGATTGCTGTGGGTATGATTTTTTTCAATTGACATTTCATCAGACTAAAAAAATGCAACAGTGCTGTGTGATCAGCTAAAACTATAGTTTATTAGGCTTTTTTTTAATTTAATTCAAAAAAAGTGGTAGACTAGCCTTGAAAAATGCTCTAAGAATAGAGCAGGAAAAAAGGGCGATTTTTCCCCGGGCGTATGTTTAGACAGAAAAGATGTGGACTAGGCTGAGATGGACATTATGTGGACTATAGGAAATTTGCATTTGGTTTGGCCAGCTGCTCACTAAATAAAAATTTCTACCATATGATAATGATTTGTTTACAATTGATCTAATCACGCAGCACTGTTGCATTTTTTTAGTTTGATGAAATGTCAATTTAAAAAATCATACTCACAGCAATCTTTGACAAGCGCGAAATCGCCATTTTTTTAAATTTATAGTTGTTTCTTACACATACAAACAAATATAACCTTCTAATTGAAAAAGTGGCGATTTCGCGCTTGTCAAAGATTGCTGTGAGTATGATTTTTTAAATTGACATTTCATAAACTAAAAAAATGCAACAGTGCTGCGTGATTAGATCAATGTATAAACAAATCATTATCATATGGTAGAAATTTTTATTTAGTGAGCAGCTGGCAAAACCAAATGCAAATTTCCTATAGTCCACATAATGTGTATCTCAGACTAGTCCACATATTTTCTGTCTAAACATACGCCCGGAGAAAAATCGCCCTTTTTTCTGCTCTATTCTTAGAGCATTTTTCAAGGCTAGTTTATAAAACCGCTTTTGTTAATAATTGTAAATGGATATATTATTAAACACTCGATTCAATATTGAAATTATTGAGCAGCTAGATTTTAATTGAATAGGAAATGAAGTAGGGCAAGTATGAGTATTAGTATTACAAATTAGTTTTTAACTATAAAAGGTAATAATATTGAGCTTTTGCGTATTTTTGAGTAGGTTTTGTATAAGTTCCGAGTAATATAAAATACTATATGATTATAAATGCCCTAAAACTTCAACAACTTAGATTTTATTTAACTGGTTCCCGCTCAATTTAAAACAATAATTAATTTTGAAAACCACGGAAAAACCACTAGCTAAAATTTTATATACCAGCAACAATGTTGACATAAAATTTAAGGTGGTCCTTTGGAATAGCTACCCATAAGTCACCATCTCAGCTTTAATAAAATTCACAAGAACAGAATGCGGATAACTTTTAAGCGTAAAAATTTTAAAATATAGCAAGTCGTCTTTTAACAAAAATAATATGTTAGTTTTTATAAATTTTTAGGAGATAAAATTTCAAATATTAAAAGTCAGCTAGTGGAAGCCAAACAGATAATGAGTCAAAATCTCAAAACTTGATGGAAATACAAAGAAATTTGGCAGTGCTTACTACAGAAGTGAAGCCCTGCAAGAGTCGGTAAAATTTTATTTGAATTTAATGTCATTCTAACTTTTGTTTGTTTAATTTACTTTAAATTTTTATTTTATAAACTAAATTACGAATGCACCTGTTTGGAAATCTCTGTTAAAATATTTCAGGTTAATTCTTAATTTTTAATTTACATTTGAAAATACATTTCTCCATGAGTATATGTAAATGAAC